>QCXZ01000066.1:0-16347 GCA_025024175.1 Rhyzopertha dominica
GCATAAAAAGCTACCGGAAACTTCGTGAATCTGGGACGGAGACAGAATTGGTTAGTCGTAATATATATTACCCCAGAAAAGTTAGATTTGAAAAAATGTAAAAATGCCTTTGCAAAAATTATCTTATAATTTATCCGTATTTATGAAGCGTATGTGATTTCTGAAACCAAATAAGAATTCTACTCGTATTAAAGTCAATAAACAAAATACGTTGTTTTAATGCAGTAATATGCAACTAAATGGTACTGTATACCAACCTATACCTCTAAAATGCACATCTAA
Organism: Rhyzopertha dominica; assembly: GCA_025024175.1. Lineage (NCBI taxonomy): Eukaryota > Metazoa > Arthropoda > Insecta > Coleoptera > Bostrichidae > Rhyzopertha > Rhyzopertha dominica. Next base: position 283 of record QCXZ01000066.1, read on the forward strand.
CTCTTTTGTAGAAGAGTAAGAAAATTGCTTTTGTGTGTGATTATTAAAAATGTATTTAACTAAGTCAACTACATTTCATTCACAGCGAAATAAAAAGTAAGTAAGAATGATAAAACAGCGTGACCTCATAGTAATCATAAAATTATTTAAAAAATGGAATTAATATTTGCAAACGAAATGCATACATGATTCGCCAATTCAAGGCAAACTAGTCAACATTTGTTGGCAGAAAACTTGTTATAAACAACTAAATCTTAAGGGATAGATACTGATATTACTACTAATAGCAACACGAAGGTTTTGCGGACTGATTTTAAAGAAATAATTAATAAATACAGGTAGTATTTTTACTAATGAGCAATAAACTGATTTAAAATAACAAAACAGTTCAGTTTACGGAGTATTTAAAGGGAAAGAAGAAAACATAATAGAATACACTCCTTTGTTTTTGGCAAAATTATTTTTTTTGTATAATAACAAATGTTTTAAAAGTTCATACATTTAAATGTATATATATTCTTATTTGTAGAATTTCTTATTACACACCAAACAACGTCTATTCCTCAAATTGCCGGACCGGTTTTTTGCAAATCGAAAGCGTGGCTGTTCACCTGCAATTCAAGGGCAACCGTCCCCGTTTGCCCTTGACTGTTGGCGCCCGTGTAGTTACAGCTGCGTATACCTCGAATCAGTGCCAAAACAGATTTTTTACTCTGTGGCTCGCTTAAACGAACAGCTTAAATGTTTGGTTTCGCGAATGTTTCCAGATAGTTTTATAGACCGTAAAAGTGGGAAATGCTGTTAATAAAAAAATCACCTTTTTATACCGGAAAAGTTATGATTGCTGTCGAAAAATATTAAAGTCGTCCTTGGATGATAAAATGGGAAGCTGTTTGATTATTTTTAATCATCAGCATGTATCATGTACCTATTATGTGCATTGCTGGTCTCTGTTGGCTAGTTGCTCTTTACAGTGTTACAATGCGATAGTTCTAAATAATTATATCGGTATTTACCACTGTGTCAATATTGGAAAATGACACGACCGACTTTGGCTTGTAAAGGTTTAATTGCACAACGATAACCCTTAAGGCTACACGGAAAATGCATTAAATTCAATGTTTGTTTGTATTAAGTTGTGCTATTTTACCAATCTTTTGAATAACAATAGATACCCATTCCATCATTTCTTATGAATTGTAACTACTATTATACATAAGAATAATTAAGCGGAAATCGGTCTTGGTTTAGCTCTAGATAACAATATTGTAAATGAAAATTGTACAAATTAAATGCTTTTTAAGATGAAAATATTTTCAAAGAAGACGGACTTCTGATTACATCGGAAGTGGGCAACTTCATTAACTTAAATGTAACACACTGTTACTATTAATTTTTATTTGCCAAAAAAAAACGCCCTAATACCTTAGTTTTATTTTTAAATATCCATCTCTTTCTTAATTAAAACCTAATTCTAATTCTTCTTTCACTTTTAGATATACATCAGTGTTCTATTCAGCAGTAATAAAAAGTGTTAACTACCTTGCGTAACTTTTTTCTTGATAAAAGTTTGTTTTGTCGTAAAAAATAAACTAAGAAACAACGTTACGAAATAAGTTTAATTTTGAGGCACATAAGTTTTTATTATGGTCGCTTTCAACGATAGACTTATTATAAGTCATGAAAAAACGTAAAATTTTTAATCAAATCAAGTCAAATTAGTTGAAAATTTTGCGAAACCCAGTCTCCTTGTTATTAGCTTATTTAAAACAGAAGAATATCACCCCTATAAAAAGTATTGGTGCCTACATTTTTGTGAACAACTCATGTTCTGTTGTGACCAAAAATTAAATTTTTGAATAATAATTTAAAATGGTGCGGTTAACTGTCACAACTTTCGATATATAATTCGACGTTTTTTAGGACGTTAATTTTGAAGAACGACGAAAATGATGATAGCTACTTCCTGAAAGTTGGATTGTTTTTTCAGACTTATGTCCTTTATATATTTTTGTGGTGTTTTTTTTATAATCGAGGGTCAATTTTAATGGACCACATAATGAAAGGATTTACGAGTACGATTTTGTGGTAAACGGCACAGGTTAGTCCCGGAGTGTTCAAAGTGTGTATTCACGTCCAGGGCAGTAACAAATTTAGCTGATGGAATTTTAACGCTTGCATTTAGCGCTTATAAATTTTCCTTGTTTACTGTTTAAATTTAGTGTTATTTTTTTCAACGAACAAAAAATTAATTTTTTCAAGTAAAACCAACTTTCTTAAAAATGTTATGTTAGGTATTACTTTCATTACTGTTGAATAAAGAATTGAAAAGTGTGTCGAAAATTGAAAAAAAGTTGGAAGCTGCCAATAAAAAACCGACGTTAAAAACAGATCATGTCATCAACAAAATGTTTGTGTTAAAAGATGGAAATTTAAAGAATAAAAAAATATTACATTACATAACTAGATTAGGAATTAAAAATCACTGCCCTAATAATGGACTTTTAAAAAAAGTAATATAATTTGGTACTTGGAGTGGTTGTCTTTTAGTCTGAAAATTTGCCTATAGATATCCCTAAGACAATATCCATTTGAAGTATTTGATTGTTTTTAAATATAACTGTTATAAACTTGCATGCGACATCGTGACCTAAGCTGAGACACTGATGGGAGAATGGGCATTGTTTGTCTCGGGAAGAAAAAGAACGAGTTCTTCGAGTTACGTTGCTAGGCAACACCCACTAGGTGGTTACATTGGCGTATAACCGTTTGTGTAGTGTGGTTATGAATCAATTTTTGTTTAACTACACGAAAAAAGTATTATAATACTCTGCAATTAGTTTTTGAACATTTTTGAGAGCAGTTTTTTTCTAACACAGGTATTAAATTTGTGTGTAAAGTTGTCTAGATGTATAAATAGATAGGAACAAACGGATTTGAAATTAAACCGTTTTGTCTATTTATTACACCAATTTTGCCTTAGGTAATTCGGCTTTAATTTGCACTGATAGTACTTTATCAGGCGCCTATCTTTCAATGCCACTGTCGATTTACCACACCGTTTTTTTTCTGTAGCGACGAAACTGTATATACCGCTAGGCGGTTGATTCACAATTTTCAAGACCAGGTATTTTACTTGTGTGCAATTACCATTTAGTTAGCGGACTGGAAACTTCTCTGCTCAATATGTATCTCGTTTGTTCATTTTAAGTCGGTGGTTTAGCCAGAACGGTTCAGTCGTGTTTCGTGTCCCGAAAACACAGCGTCGTGAACACTATGTCTGGGTAGGTTTTTGCGGTTTCTTGCGGTGAAGCAGTTTTATTACGTAGCAGAGGCAGACCATGGCCTAAAACTTCAGAACAGCAACTGGATTAATTATAATATCGGTTCATAGCCTGAATGCCAGGTGGTTCGTGAGTGTGGATAGTTGCCAAGTGTTGAATTGCTTAGTGCTTCATGGAATTGGGTGGAAAATCGAATTTCGTAATGCTGTGAGTGGTTATGAATCAGTAGGAGAAACTAGAAGTTGTGAATTTAATGTTTTGCCCTTCACTGAACCCTGAATTCAAATGATGCTTACGTAGGTATATCCAGACACAAAGGGTGGGTAGAGTTTTTTTAAAATAGTGTCTTTCCCTTAACTTATCTGGCCCTTGGTTAGTATGCTGAAACCTGCCAATGGAAATTGAGCAGTTTCTTACGAATTGTTCTAAAATCTTGTTGCTCCTAAATTGTGAGTCCACTGTTTTCTTAATTTACCTTCATTTGAGTTAAAATTACATATGTGGTCACTTAAGTCATAGATAAATTAATTTATCTATGCTTAAGTCTTTAATGTCTACCTAAAAATAGAGCTTATGTTTATTTTTATCCCAAAATCTAGAACTATCGGTAAATATTTTTTGTAGCACCAACAAATCGTTTATTTATATATTTTTTACATATGGTTATTTGTAATCTATGCATATTGTGTTATTGTGTATTTAGCTAATGTTAATTTTTAAAATGAGATTGCAAAACCAAATGAGTTTATTACTGTGAACTCATCATGTTTTAATTTTTATTGTTTAAGGAACTGTATTATTTCCTTGATATTGCCTAATAACCATTAAGACACGAAACTTTTTTGCCTTATCTACTTAATGTCATCTAACTCTATAATTTGAGGAATATTCAGGTTAAGTTAAGAATAATTCGGCATAGTCATTTGTGAATTCTTTATTAACAAGAAATAGTCAACATTTTTAACACTTTGTTCTATTCTTAGATTGGGTTTCTTTTTTCACTATCAACTCATGCTGCACAAAATCAGTGAATACGTGCTGTCAACTTGACTTGTTAGAAATTATAGTTCTAAATGAGCCAACAGATATTCTAATGCCTGTTTTAGTTCATTCATTGTCTGTATTGTTAGTTGCAATATATCAGTAACTCAATACATACATCGAGCTTAAAAGTGTCAAGGATTTTTTTTGTTAATTTTGTATCTGGAGAACGAGAAGAGTACTATAATTCAATCGGGTATTCTAAAAAACTTCAGTATATTCTGAGAACATCAAGAGATTCTCTTCTATTCATTCGTGTAAATTAGAATTGTTGCGCCGGATTTTGACTAATCTGCAATGTTACCAAAAAAAATGTTTTCAATTATGCTCAAAATATGAAGGTGTTTTTAGTACAAAATGTATACCAAAGTATAATAACAATATAATAAATATACTGATTGACATAGAAATAAGAACGCCATGAATGGTTATTTATATATTTGAATAAATTTTGATACACTGTTTGTTATTATAAAACAAAACCTTATCGATGGACTCGCTTTATCATTACCATTTTACAGGTTTATTCATTTAATAAAGTAGGCGAAAATTACACTTTATGTTTGTAGTTGGTTGCGGTGGCATTTGACTTGTAAATAAAACACAACATGTAAGGTTTCTATTTAGATATTTTTATTAATTAAGCAACACAAAGCGCAATTCGAGCGACGCTGTTAAAGGAACTAAGGACACAAAAGTTATTCTTTTAGAGATGAACAAGGTGCTTTGACTTCAAATTTGGAATATTTGGAACTGAGTCAGGGTTAATATTAATCTCCTCGGTCAGTGAAGTAAATAGTCTGTTTTGGCTGGCAACAGCGCTGAGATCATTTCAACGATGTATAAGAATGAAACTTACGAGTTTATAACATTTATCCTACCTACAATGCAAATCCATAAAATTTTCCACCGAAACAGGCTGGGATTCAAAAATAGTGTTAGGCCTGCCTACTACTGTAGTAATATTTTCTTACAAAAATGTTATTACAATACCTGTATTCATCTTTTGGCACGTTTCATTGTGTATGTAGTTGAAAAAGTTTCCTAATAATCACAAATCATTAAAAATCGCACGTTTATTTTTTAATTTTGTTCCTCTTGAACATAGAACTTGATGGTAAGATAAATGAAATTAACTTGGAAACTCCAATTAAATCTGTATTTAATTTTTCAAAATTTATAAAGAGATATGGTTTTCTAAACAAAATAAAATAATTAAAAACTGAAATCATTGTAAACAATCATCACTCCGACTCGTATTGCATACTCTTTGCATCTAGTTGTCCCTCGAGTTATCCACATTTGCACCCTGCCAAACTGCCCGTTATTAATCAACATGTGTTGTTTTTAGCGCATTATCTTTCTTAAAGATCAGATTTTAGTTTAGTTCTGAATTCCTAAATTAATAATTTTTGCACCTGAATTGCTTGCTGTCGAAATTAATCCTTTTTTTGTTCATACCATAGTTAGTCGAGTTTGATAAATAATTTGAGATAACTTGAGCGATCGATTTATCTTTTGCAGCGAAAAAACAAAAAACTTACCTTTCTCAGTTTCTATGGGGTAAATGTCGTGGAGCATTTTTTTATCTGAACTGAGCGAATCTGAGACATTGATAGAGATATTTAGCTTACTTTTATGTTTGAAGCACCTATGATGAAATTTAGTTTTTTAGCAACCCCTTGACCAGCGTTATGCATGAATGTAGCTAATTATTGTTAAGTTATTATTGTGCGTTTGGACATTTTTCGAATCATCAGGGTATAACGTGACATTAAGTTGGTAATAACATGAAGATGCAAATGAGCTATATACTTATGCCATCTAGTTCAATAAGAAAATTTGTTTCCCTTTCGGATTGTTAGAGGCTTTTATGATGGCTGGGGCATACAATATATATGGTATTTTCAGTATATTAAAATTTTTTAAAGTATATTACTATGCAAGCTGCTATTGGTTATATATATAGTTATTAATACCTTTTAATTCGTACATTGATGGCAAAAAAAAAATAAAATTTCTCAGAAAATATTTCAATGAGAGTTATCTTTGAACAAATGATCAAAGTATTCCAACTCTTTGGGTTTTAGTTTTAACAATTGGTACTAGATTTACATAATGTCTTACGGTCAGTCGACTTTGACAGATGTATGTGATATATCAATGCTTGGATGTAATTCCTATTCATTATAACCCAATAATTTTTATAAATACAATAATAATTTTTTTGTATTAGAATGGATCAGCATCACAATAGAGTATTATTATTCCATACAGCTTTTTGTTAATGTCCTTCTGGCGAAGTATTCGTGTATTGCAGCAGAATTAAAGTCAACTGAACACGTTTCTCACAATGCAATTCATCCAATAAAATATTGGAAGTCACTTTAACGTTCATTGCAGCGTAAAATTTGGAACGGTTTTCTAGTTTTCTCCTCTCTATCGTCTGTTGGTTCCACAAAAGAAGTCCGCAAAATATAATTGTAATTGCATGCAAGCCGTGAGTTTTTGTAAAAGCTAACCTTTCTAAATTCATTATACTCGAAAGTGACAGATACAAAGTTCTTTTTGTGTTGTCTGACAAACAAGTGAGGAGCAGTTTATAACTCGTCACCCCGTCAAACTTTAGATTAATCCGGTAAGTTCGAACATGCGGTGAGAGTAAGAAGTTTCTTCCGGTTTGCAAATTTAAACAGATCCGATTTAGGTTGGAAACTTGTCACTTCGTTTCCAAGCAGATTTATTTCTGTTTAATGTTGTGCTTCAAAATCGCGGGATGTTATCTTAATTATGGCTATAAAAGCTGATTTACCGGAAGCTGTAAATGTGTTTAGTTGACCCTTTAGGAAGTTGCGCAACGTGGATGAAGGTCGTCATTTTTTTTTAGATTGTCTCGTATAGCAAAATGTGTAAACGACATTTCTAACACTAAGTATAAATTTTCAGCTATTTTCTGTTATCCCAATTTACGTTGCTATTTTTGTAACAATCTAATAAAAATTAGTTTGATATAATCATTTTAGATATTTTTCATTTGTCTTTATACGATGAATAAATTCATTCGAAAGTAAACGATTCTTTTTCGGCAACTTTAAATTAAACGCATAGATTATAATTTCATTTCATCAGGCGATGCCAAAGGAATTCGTTTAAAAATGGTAAAAGCTTTTTAATACTTTCTTAATACTTTTAACTCTGTCATAATTTTTTAATTAGTTTCTTTTTAATTGGAAACCCTATAAAATGGCAATTTAATATTTAAAGTATTGAATGTACTTTAATATGCATTAAAGGATGCAGTTACTCGCTGAATATGTTTAGTATTAATTGGTAATTCGCGTTGTCAATAGTTTCTCATTCTTTAAATATTTATGTTCCTATATAGGTGTAACTTAAAGACGGGATACAAATCAAACAAAACTTTGTTATATCTGACTTGCAAAAGATATATTCATGTATGAGTTTACACCGACAATAAACGTTATAATGTATTCTGTTGTTGATCTTCATCGCTTAGTTTATTAGTAAGTTTAAATTATAATCACAATAGATAATGGTATATAAAATCTGTATTGCGTGCCTTACATATGTTTTCTGCTCTCGGCTAAATTTTTAATGGTATGTTATTAGTGTATGGGAATCTGTAGTTCTCGTGCAATTGTTTGAATTCCTCAATTCTTCTATTAAACATGTATTTACTAACGACAGTTCGATTTTGCTTCGTGTATTTAAAGTTTTATTTGTCTAGTCCTGTCTATTAGATACTACTCTGAACTTAACGGGCATAGTCCTTGTATCAAAACACATACATGCAGGGTTGGGTTTAGACATATGATTTATCCGCTACAGATCATGGCCTCTATCAAGAGAGGGCTATCATCACGATAAAAATTCTATAAATTTTATAAAAATGAATACATATTGCACTCAATTTTCTGTACTATATAAAATTTAATACGACCCTTACTTGGAAATAATAACTAAATAAAATCATGCTTATAGGTAATACTTATTGGGGAGGCCTCCAAATAGTTTTAGTTCAGGGTCCTTATAGCTGATGGTCCGCCCCTGCATATCTGCTTGTATCGACTTTTAATCAATCGTATCGAATCTTCAGCAGATTTATAAGAGTATCCGTAGACATTGTTATTTTCTTTAATTCACTCTTGAAACACTGCACTGTGTGTTTTTTACACTATTAGTTAAACTAATGTATATTTTAGGAGCCTAATGCCTGAAACGTTTTTTAAATGATGTGGATTAATGTCCAACTATTGCAAGATCCGCGAAATGTCGCAAGTTGCTGTTTGTTGCTATTATGTGCACGTGTCGGAAGAGTGTTTTACAAAAACTCCGCTGTTTTAAGTGCTATGCTGTTGTCCACAGATGTGTTATAATGAATGATTTGTACTTCACTTATTTTCATCAGACTAAGTCGTCGATAGTATGGTTTTACATAAGCGCATTTGCTGCTGTAAGTGTGTGCAAATCGCAATTCCGGGTTTTGTACTTTCTGTAATTTCTGTCCAAGGTCTGTATTGGAAGAGAGCAGTATAGTGGTAGTAGCATGGGTGTACCCAGCTTTTGGTCTAAGGGGGGGGGGGGCAACGGGAACGTCCTGTAGAGTATAATTCAACATAAATAAAAATAATAAATGTTTATATGATATAGGTACTTAAGTAATTAATGAAGTATTTGTTCCATGAATAATATTAAATAAAAACCCAAATTATTTATATGTTTTCTATGTACACTGATCATACAAAGCTCCTTTATTACTAGTTCCGTTATTGATGAACTCAGGTGAGGCGCAATCAGTTGCATTGCTCTCGCGTTTAACAAAAAATGAGTTGATACATTTTATTTGGGAGAATAATGATCCGTGATCCACATAATGTATAATATCACGAAGTACCAAAGGAACATAAATTTCACGTTAAAAGTGATTTCTGATTCAGAATTAACACATATCAAACACTAATGCATTAACCGATGCGCTTTTAGTACAGTTTCAACTTCTCACACCAGAAGCTTTAGAAATTTGAGCTGGGAGTTCATATGTATAGGAGCTAAACATACAATTGTAGTAATTTTTACTCCGTTGGGAAAGAGACTCGATGGAAAACTAACATTATTAAAACTCAGAATGACAAATGCCTCAGCATTATGCGTCAAACCAACCTTCTTAGATCGCCAGTGCATTGCTCTCAAAAATTAACCGATTACTTAATATTTTAACCAAATTAAGCTTCACTTAAATAAACTGACATATATTTAATTGCATTTTTAACAACACACCGGGTTTTAATTCGTGCTGATAATACTTTTACTGGATTCCTAAAACTTATATTAAATAAATTGACTTTCATAAACGCGAGTTCGGATGGAATTTTAGTTTTTTTTTTGTATTAATTGTTAAAATGTAATGTAAATTTAGAAATTTGGTACAAAAGTTAGAGTTATCACCGAATATATGACATTCTGAAGTGATTMCATATAACAGTAGTTAGTTGAACAATCTTTATAGGAAAAGGTAGAAGAGCTGCACTAAGCAGAAATCGTGTTATGGCTCATCCTGACCAAGATAGTCTTAAAGCTATATCCGCCCTAAGACAACGATTCGTAACAACAAGAATGTTGCAGTTACAGCTTCAAAACGCACATGGCATCGATTAAGCTTAGAAACCATTTGACAACGAATTATTAGAGAAGTTCATTTGCAAGGGTCAAATATGACTTCTGGATGAAAATTGTGAAATACACTTGCCTATAAATTTTACTGTATTTACAATTTTTTAAATAAGAATATTTTTAGGTGTACACACATAATTAACCAGCTAAATGTATGGGAAATTGAAAGGGCCCAAAATTGGCAACCCAGGTCGAGGGGGGAGCAGCTGCCCCCTTGCCCCCCATTCGGTACGCCCATGAGTAGTAGTCACAATAGTTTAATCGGTTAGTTTTTTTAGTTTCATGAAGGCCATAAAAATCAAGTGTATGTGACGTTTAAACGTGAGATGCTGATTATTATATATTGCTAAATTCCTTGCAGTTCTCTCGATGTTGATGGGCTGACCAGCAATTTCATTTCAATGCGTCAAAGATACCTAGAAATTGTTCTGTTCTGCACTCGCTGAATTCGTTAGTAATTTTTTACATAGTACAAATGAAGAACTAATTTTTATTAGATTTGTACTCGTTTATGGTGTTGCTGGAGTATAACTTCGTCTTGAAAGTCTCAAAAAGGATTCTGCTTTTTTTTAAATTTTACGTATGAAAGAAAGCGTTCGATTTGTTAAATATAAAGATATATTATAGGATTTAGCTATTTTTTATATTTAGGGCCTGTTCGATTTTGTATAATTTAATATCTACAATTATAACTTAGCAGTTGTTCTAATAAATGTGTAGTCAAGAAATGCTAGCAAAAACGTGAAAAATATGTAGTTGACTAGGGCCACGTGATCTCTTCAATAGTTCACTTTTTGCCCATTTAACGCAAAATCTTCAGAAATATATTCAGATACAGCGATATCCAATTGCTCGATGACCACAGTGAAAACTATTATACTTTATGCAAGCAAAAGCGGGTTAACCCTGCCAGATGGGGAGTCATGATCTTTTTAATGGAGAACACTTGACTGCTGGAGCAAATTAACAACTTTGAGAGGAGCGTAAAAAATCTAAAGGACAAATTCTTTGCCCAAGTTTAACAAATTCGGCATCTTGCAGTTATTGGAACCCCGCAGATCGGAACTGAATCACCATTCACCTGCCTAATGGCAGTTGAAGTATTTTAAGAAAGAAAAATACATTCCGTGCATAGTGACATTTAACAGTTTTTTTTACTGACATCATATCGAATACGCAACAGTCTGTTTCTACGCAATTACAACGTTGGCACGTGTCCAAACTAAATCAGTATGGATTTTACACATGGACTTGTGCCCTAAAAATAATCTCCCATTGTTTGTCGATCCCCGGAAGCTTCTTCCTATTTCGAAACCAGTTGATTACAAATCGATAGGCGTTTCCAGAGCGACATTCCTTCAGGTAGATAACGAAAAGCTAATTGGGATGAACTTGTTGTTCAACACGTGTTTAATTAGTTAGGTGTTGACGGAGAGTTCCGCGGTATCGGTTTTAGAGATAACTTGAAAACATGTTAAAACTAAGGAAGTACGGCGTAGAACAACATCCTGCTATTTTAAGACAAATGTATGGTTTAGTGAAAGAAAGTATTATGAAAAAATAAGGTTTAAGTACACCAGGTACCAGACCCTCCCCCTAAACTGTTTTATTAGAAAACTAGTATTGCAAGCTTTTCCAGTTTATTTTTTTTATAACAGCATTATCGTAATACTGGAGATTTTTACCTTCCGTATCTTTAACCGATAACTCTTGTGTGTCTTTAACAATTATTAATTGTAAAATTTTACGCAAGTCACTAACTACTACCATATTCGTTTGTACTGTTAGTTATTATCTTATAACTTAATTAATGGTTTCCCCGATTTAGGCCATAATATGATTATAGATAATAGCAATTAATTTCGTACACAGACCATCAATTCCATTGTTTTATTGCAGAGCCGAACGAGAAAAGGTGCGAGTGTCCTTCTTTCAGCAGTCGAAGCCTCAGGAGGTCGACCTGCCGGATGATCCAGTTATCTGCATCTCAGAGACGGACTGCGTGATGGCAAACGCTATTGCGAATGACGCCAACCACATTCCGTATAATAGAACACAAAAGTAGGTAATTACCTTAGTATCGACGAAACGTTCTACATTTCTACGCTTGATTAGCCTAATTGAGTACGAAAAACTGGACTTGAATCTTCGGTATTCCGTGGTCCATTTCAGTTTTATGATATTGCGTGTCTGCCTCAGGTAGAATAGCAAAATTGAGCAAATGATTGCTTTACCTGTGCTGAAACAAATGACATTTGACATAACAGGTGTAGCACCTAAGACTCCTCGGATCGTAGCTTCTTTGATATAAAAGATATCAGAAAAAATCTCAGAGCAAAATTGTGCACTATTACCGGTCACCATGTTCCTAATATATTTCTGCCAGAACTGGTGTACCGTATCCACCGTCGCGGCGTATCAAACTTTTTTTACACCGTATATTTTATTGCAGATTTGAAAGCACTCGAAGAGTACTGACTTTTTGTGTAACATGTTATACCCCTAATTTAAGCGTTTTCGTTGTTATAACCTTTTTTTCCTTAAAATCTGATCATTGTTGAATTTTTATTGAGATAAGCTTAATCTCGCCGACGGTTACATTTTAAATTAACCACAGGCTAAGACTTCTTCTACCTTCAGATAATTTTTTCTGGTGCTTTATCGAAAGAAGAAAATTTTTTGTTTTTCGAAAATTGTCATTTTTTTGAAAATTTCAGATGACACCCTTCTCTAAGAAATTACAGCGTTGGATAGGCAAAACTTCAATTTTTTCATTTGTCCCTAAACATACAAATTTCAGAGAGAAACTCCGGTTTGTCGAAAAATGCCCTTTTCTGTATGCAAGTCTGCCATGATAAAAAAAAAACAAATTGTGGTCAACTTGGTGTTAGTTAACATCAGAAGTGTACTCGTGGCAGATTCAAATCAATAAATATTTCAAAGAGTGTTGGATAGATTTACAATTCTGGTAATGATTTCTTCCGGGCTGTTATGCCGTTATGGCTATTTCATATTACACCAGCCAGACCTGAACATCACTGAAGATGCTGCCAGCGAAGAGCAGCGAAACGTATGAGAAGAAGGGACACCTTGGACCACGGCATAACAGCCCGGAAGAAATCATTACCAGATCCAACGCCGGCCGTGAAAGCCTTAAGAAGATTTTCAATTACTTAAGTGAAAAAATTCTGTAATAGCAACCTAAACTAAATGTTCGAAATTAAATCAAAATACGTCCTGCAGGAGGCATAACCGTAACCCCTCGATTCGCAAACCCTACACACCGTCCAGAAAACCTCTGGCAATACACCACGGAAAACAACGCGATTCCTCTTCAGCATACCCTCGGTACCGTTCTGTAGATCTCATTCGTGACGCAGCCTCAGATGAAGAAGTCGAAGGGAGTTAAGTCTGGCGATCTCGGCTTTACATTATTAGACCCTCATGATCAATCCATGAACCACATGGTTGCAATGTGCAGGAGCAATTATTGTCGTCGAGCGGCTAAACACGCTGAAGGGACATTTTTCAAGAGTTCAGCCAAGTCCTCTCGAAGGCACCTTAAATAACTGTTGCCGTTCAGGTGCAATTGGAAGAAGTAAGGACCCASAAGGTGTCCTCCCAGTATGCCCCTCCCCCCAAACATTCAATGAACATCTATGTTGGTAGTTTCCCATTCTCATGGCGTACAGATTTTCAATGGCATAATAATAAAAGTTGTGTCGATTGGCCACACCATTTTTATGGAACGTTCGATTTTGTTGATAGCCCACATGCAGTTTTTTTTACTTTGATTGAAAATACTGGTGCAGTTGAACCTTGAATGAATGAAACTTGTACTTCTGAAGAGTACAATGCACATAATGCGTTGAAATATCCATGTTCCTATTAGTTTCACGCACACTGATATAAGGATTTTCAACAGCTGCCTCAAGAACTTGCAATTCATTAGCTTCCGCTAAAGCTGGTTTTCTTCTAACTCTCATTGCTCTTTTACGAGTAACACCTCTAGTAGTTGTAAATCTATTCAACACTTTTGAAACGTTCGTGGATTTGGATGTGCTCTGTTCATTCTTCAAGAATCAATACCATTTCTTCTTGAATTTGAAGTATTTTTGCAGTTTATTAGAAAACGATGCTGACGTCAGTTTATGCTCATTTTTAGTATTTTTTTACCACTGTACATCGGGCACGGAAACAACAAACTGGAGTTTTTTCTCAGAAATTTTGTGTTTGTTGTGGTAAATTTGGAATTTTGGCTATCAAACGCTGTAATTCTTTTGGACGCCCATTGAAATTTTCGAAAAAAAAAGAGTTTTCTTCCGTTAAAGAACACATCCTGTATACTTAGGTATCCTAGTTTGCCACTTTTCGGGTTTGATCAGCTTGAATTGATAACTTTATGAATCTATTTTGTTTAACACAGTTTTAAAAATTTTCGGGTTTTAAGTTTTTGCTTTTACCCACAAATACAATTTGGGAAACACTGGATGTGACTTTTGATTGATATGATCCTTTTTCTCGATGCCCTTAAAACCTTTTTAGCAAATGTAGGCTGCTTTACGTTGTAGCGTTCTACATTTTTTCCGCAAATATTATGCGTGTACAGATAATAAATCCTTCACTAGAACTCGGAGTTAGTACGTTAGTAGGTCTGCTATGAGTATACATACCACCATAGGTACTGTACGTCATTTTATTATGTTTTATTTAGATAAAGTGCCTTTTGCACACAAAAAATATTGCGTTATATTTCGTCATATCTGCTTGCTTTTTACATTATGTAGAGCGTTTTACCGTGACCGAAGACCGTACAGGTTACGTCATTGAAATATTTTTAGCCTTATTGAAATTAGTGGTAGTTATCGCGTAKTCCGTAAATTGGCTAATGCGCTGGGAAAATTATATTTTTAGAGCGCTTTTATCCCAAGGTCGCAGCGATTGATGAAAATAAGGTCGTCCACTGAAAGAAAACATCGTTACGGAAGCTCTAGCTTGAAAAGCTTCTGCTAAGAAGTGTAATTTGTGCATGAATAGGAGCTTGTTAACATGCGTCTAATGTCCTCATCAAGAATTTATGGTTTTTCATTACACTGAGAATACACAAGGACATCTCGAGGAAGACGCAGATATGCAGTTTTGGAATAATACTTGGTAGGGCAGAATAACTTTGACATTGCATCATATTACGCTGTTTTTAGTAAAAAAACCGCTGCAAATTGAATCAATATTTCCACATCCAATTGTCAAAATGACATTTACGTTTTTATTTCTTATACTATACGATTAGTAATCAGGTTTTTGACCATTTTGGGCAAACGGTTCTCGTGATATTAGCAAAAATACATAAATTTTAAAATCTGTTTTTTTTCCAAATAATTCGAAAAGAATTAACTTAACAAAAATATTACAAGAGTGCTTTTTCGATGAGAAATTTGATTTCCTATATAATAACAAAATTAAAAAAAATCGTACGAACACGGACCAAAATGCTTTTTTTGGAAATATTTCGAAAATGTCAAAAATTTTGGAGAAATTTTATTTCCTATCTGATGGTATTTTCATTTTTTGAATATATTAAATATGTTCGGAGATATTTAGGAAAAACCGTTTTCTTTAAGTGACGCTTTTTTGCTAATATCTTCTAAACACTTTGCTGCACCGAAAATTTATAAGGGCGAATAATACTCGCAGTTATACTATTAATTACATACTAAAATGAAAAAAAAATTCAAAAAGGGTAGTTACCCCCCAGTTTCGCCCCCTTTCCGATACCCTACTTACCCCAGAAACAATAGGTCGCTTTGGGTAGTTGAGATCTATACGTTTGCCAAATTTTAAGTTCATATATTAAGTCTTTCGAAAGTTATCGTGTCCACAAACAAAACCAGACACACATAGAGAAATTTTTTTTGCTCAAATTTTTGAAAATTTTTTTCGCGATACAATACTTTCCATCCGTTGGATGTGGCAGTAATATACGTTCGGCTTACTTTGCCTATTATTTTCCAACGCCAAGTTAACGTGGACACGTGTATAAAGTAGTGGT
>QCXZ01000066.1:16447-59005 GCA_025024175.1 Rhyzopertha dominica
ATACCATTATCTATTGTGATTATAATTTAAACTTACTAATAAACTAAGCGATGAAGATCAACAACAGAATACATTATAACGTTTATTGTCCGTGTAAACTCATACATGAATATATCTTTTGCAAGTCAGATATAACAAAGTTTTGTTTGATTTGTATCCCGTCTTTAAGTTACACCTATATAGGAACATAAATATTTAAAGAATGAGAAACTATTGACAACGCGAATTACCAATTAATACTAAACATATTCAGCGAGTAACTGCATCCTTTAATGCATATTAAAGTACATTCAATACTTTAAATATTAAATTGCCATTTTATAGGGTTTCCAATTAAAAAGAAACTAATTAAAAAATTATGACAGAGTTAAAAGTATTAAGAAAGTATTAAAAAGCTTTTACCATTTTTAAACGAATTCCTTTGGCATCGCCTGATAAAATGAAATTATAATCTATGCGTTTAATTTAAAGTTGCCGAAAAAGAATCGTTACTTTCGAATGAATTTATTCATCGTATAAAGACAAATGAAAAATATCTAAAATGATTATATCAAACTAATTTTTATTAGATTGTTACAAAAATAGCAAACGTAAATTGGGATAACAGAAAATAGCTGAAAATTTATACTTAGTGTTAGAAATGTCGTTTACACATTTTGCTATACGAGACAATCTAAAAAAAATGACGACCTTCATCCACGTTGCGCAACTTCCTAAAGGGTCAACTAAACACATTTACAGCTTCCGGTAAATCAGCTTTTATAGCCATAATTAAGATAACATCCCGCGATTTTGAAGCACAACATTAAACAGAAATAAATCTGCTTGGAAACGAAGTGACAAGTTTCCAACCTAAATCGGATCTGTTTAAATTTGCAAACCGGAAGAAACTTCTTACTCTCACCGCATGTTCGAACTTACCGGATTAATCTAAAGTTTGACGGGGTGACGAGTTATAAACTGCTCCTCACTTGTTTGTCAGACAACACAAAAAGAACTTTGTATCTGTCACTTTCGAGTATAATGAATTTAGAAAGGTTAGCTTTTACAAAAACTCACGCTTGCATGCAATTACAATTATATTTTGCGGACTTCTTTTGTGGAACCAACAGACGATAGAAAGGAGAAAACTAGAAAACCGTTCCAAATTTTACGCTGCAATGAACGTTAAAGTGACTTCCAATATTTTATTGGATGAATTGCATTGTGAGAAACGTGTTCAGTTGACTTTAATTCTGCTGCAATACACGAATACTTCGCCAGAAGGACATTAACAAAAAGCTGTATGGAATAATAATACTCTATTGTGATGCTGATCCATTCTAATACAAAAAAATATTATTGTATTTATAAAAATTATTGGGTTATAATGAATAGGATTACATCCAAGCATTGATATATCACATACATCTGTCAAAGTCGACTGACCGTAAGACATTATGTAAATCTAGTACCAATTGTTAAAACTAAAACCCAAAGAGTTGGAATACTTTGATCATTTGTTCAAAGATAACGCTCATTGAAATATTTTCTGAGAAATTTTATTTTTTTTTGCCATCAATGTACGAATTAAAAGGTATTAATAACTATATATATAACCAATAGCAGCTTGCATAGTAATATACTTTAAAAATTTTTAATATACTGAAAATACCATATATATTGTATGCCCCAGCCATCATAAAAGCCTCTAACAATCCGAAAGGGAAACAAATTTTCTTATTGAACTAGATGGCATAAGTATATAGCTCATTTGCATCTTCATGTTATTACCAACTTAATGTCACGTTATACCCTGATGATTCGAAAAATGTCCAAACGCACAATAATAACTTAACAATAATTAGCTACATTCATGCATAACGCTGGTCAAGGGGTTGCTAAAAAACTAAATTTCATCATAGGTGCTTCAAACATAAAAGTAAGCTAAATATCTCTATCAATGTCTCAGATTCGCTCAGTTCAGATAAAAAATGCTCCACGACATTTACCCATAGAAACTGAGAAAGGTAAGTTTTTTGTTTTTTCGCTGCAAAAGATAAATCGATCGCTCAAGTTATCTCAAATTATTTATCAAACTCGACTAACTATGGTATGAACAAAAAAAGGATTAATTTCGACAGCAAGCAATTCAGGTCAAAAATTATTAATTTAGGAATTCAGAACTAAACTAAAATCTGATCTTTAAGAAAGATAATGCGCTAAAAACAACACATGTTGATTAATAACGGGCAGTTTGGCAGGGTGCAAATGTGGATAACTCGAGGGACAACTAGATGCAAAGAGTATGCAATACGAGTCGGAGTGATGATTGTTTACAATGATTTCAGTTTTTAATTATTTTATTTTGTTTAGAAAACCATATCTCTTTATAAATTTTGAAAAATTAAATACAGATTTAATTGGAGTTTCCAAGTTAATTTCATTTATCTTACCATCAAGTTCTATGTTCAAGAGGAACAAAATTAAAAATAAACGTGCGATTTTTAATGATTTGTGATTATTAGGAAACTTTTTCAACTACATACACAATGAAACGTGCCAAAAGATGAATACAGGTATTGTAATAACATTTTTGTAAGAAAATATTACTATAGTAGTAGCAGGCCTAACACTATTTTTGAATCCCAGCCTGTTTCGGCGGAAAATTTTATGGATTTGCATTGTAGGTAGGATAAATGTTATAAACTCGTAATTTCATTCTTATACATCGTTGAAATGATCTCAGCGCTGTTGCAGCCAAAACAGACTTTACTTCACTGACCGAGGAGATTAATATTAACCCTGACTCAGTTCCAAATATTCCAAATTTGAAGTCAAAGCACCTTGTTCATCTCTAAAAGAATAACTTTTGTGTCCTTAGTTCCTTTAACAGCGTCCCTCGAATTGCGCTTTGTGTTGCTTAATTAATAAAAATATCTAAATAGAAACCTTACATGTTGTGTTTTATTTACAAGTCAAATGCCACCGCAACCAACTACAAACATAAAGTGTAATTTTCGCCTACTTTGTTAAATGAATAAACCTGTAAAATGGTAATGATAAAGCGAGTCCATCGATAAGGTTTTGTTTTTATAATAACAAACAGTGTATCAAAATTTATTCAAATATATAAATAACTATTCATGGCGTTCTTATTTCTATGTCAATCAGTATATTTATTATATTGTTATTATACTTTGGTATACATTTTGTACTAAAAACACCTTCATATTTTGAGCATAATTGAAAACATTTTTTTTGGTAACATTGCAGATTAGTCAAAATCCGGCGCAACAATTCTAATTTACACGAATGAATAGAAGAGAATCTCTTGATGTTCTCAGAATATACTGAAGTTTTTTAGAATACCCGATTGAATTATAGTACTCTTCTCGTTCTCCAGATACAAAATTAACAAAAAAATCCTTGACACTTTTAAGCTYGATGTATGTATTGAGTTACTGATATATTKCAACTAACAATACAGACAATGAATGAACTAAAACAGGCATTAGAATATCTGTTGGCTCATTTAGAACTATAATTTCTAACAAGTCAAGTTGACAGCACGTATTCACTGATTTTGTGCAGCATGAGTTGATAGTGAAAAAAGAAACCCAATCTAAGAATAGAACAAAGTGTTAAAAATGTTGACTATTTCTTGTTAATAAAGAATTCACAAATGACTATGCCGAATTATTCTTAACTTAACCTGAATATTCCTCAAATTATAGAGTTAGATGACATTAAGTAGATAAGGCAAAAAAGTTTCGTGTCTTAATGGTTATTAGGCAATATCAAGGAAATAATACAGTTCCTTAAACAATAAAAAATTAAAACATGATGAGTTCACAGTAATAAACTCATTTGGTTTTTGCAATCTCATTTTAAAAATTAACATTAGCTAAATACACAATAACACAATATGCATAGATTACAAATAACCATATGTAAAAAATATATAAATAAACGATTTGTTGGTGCTACAAAAAATATTTACCGATAGTTCTAGATTTGGGATAAAAATAAACATAAGCTCTATTTTTAGGTAGACATTAAAGACTTAAGCATAGATAAATTAATTTATCTATGACTTAAGTGACCACATATGTAATTTTAACTCAAATGAAGGTAAATTAAGAAAACAGTGGACTCACAATTTAGGAGCAACAAGATTTTAGAACAATTCGTAAGAAACTGCTCAATTTCCATTGGCAGGTTTCAGCATACTAACCAAGGGCCAGATAAGTTAAGGGAAAGACACTATTTTAAAAAAACTCTACCACCCTTTGTGTCTGGATATACCTACGTAAGCATCATTTGAATTCAGGGTTCAGTGAAGGGCAAAACATTAAATTCACAACTTCTAGTTTCTCCTACTGATTCATAACCACTCACAGCATTACGAAATTCGATTTTCCACCCAATTCCATGAAGCACTAAGCAATTCAACACTTGGCAACTATCCACACTCACGAACCACCTGGCATTCAGGCTATGAACCGATATTATAATTAATCCAGTTGCTGTTCTGAAGTTTTAGGCCATGGTCTGCCTCTGCTACGTAATAAAACTGCTTCACCGCAAGAAAACCGCAAAAACCTACCCAGACATAGTGTTCACGACGCTGTGTTTTCGGGACACGAAACACGACTGAACCGTTCTGGCTAAACCACCGACTTAAAATGAACAAACGAGATACATATTGAGCAGAGAAGTTTCCAGTCCGCTAACTAAATGGTAATTGCACACAAGTAAAATACCTGGTCTTGAAAATTGTGAATCAACCGCCTAGCGGTATATACAGTTTCGTCGCTACAGAAAAAAAACGGTGTGGTAAATCGACAGTGGCATTGAAAGATAGGCGCCTGATAAAGTACTATCAGTGCAAATTAAAGCCGAATTACCTAAGGCAAAATTGGTGTAATAAATAGACAAAACGGTTTAATTTCAAATCCGTTTGTTCCTATCTATTTATACATCTAGACAACTTACACACAAATTTAATACCTGTGTTAGAAAAAAACTGCTCTCAAAAATGTTCAAAACTAATTGCAGAGTATTATAATACTTTTTTCGTGTAGTTAAACAAAAATTGATTCATAACCACACTACACAAACGGTTATACGCCAATGTAACCACCTAGTGGGTGTTGCCTAGCAACGTAACTCGAAGAACTCGTTCTTTTTCTTCCCGAGACAAACAATGCCCATTCTCCCATCAGTGTCTCAGCTTAGGTCACGATGTCGCATGCAAGTTTATAACAGTTTATATTTAAAAACAATCAAATACTTCAAATGGATATTGTCTTAGGGATATCTATAGCAAATTTTCAGACTAAAAGACAACCACTCCAAGTACCAAATTATATTACTTTTTTTAAAAGTCCATTATTAGGGCAGTGATTTTAATTCCTAATCTAGTTATGTAATGTAATATTTTTTTATTCTTTAAATTTCCATCTTTTAACACAAACATTTTGTTGATGACATGATCTGTTTTTAACGTCGGTTTTTTATTGGCAGCTTCCAACTTTTTTCAATTTTCGACACACTTTTCAATTCTTTATTCAACAGTAATGAAAGTAATACCTAACATAACATTTTTAAGAAAGTTGGTTTTACTTGAAAAAATTAATTTTTTGTTCGTTGAAAAAAATAACACTAAATTTAAACAGTAAACAAGGAAAATTTATAAGCGCTAAATGCAAGCGTTAAAATTCCATCAGCTAAATTTGTTACTGCCCTGGACGTGAATACACACTTTGAACACTCCGGGACTAACCTGTGCCGTTTACCACAAAATCGTACTCGTAAATCCTTTCAATTATGTGGTCCATTAAAATTGACCCTCGATTATAAAAAAAACACCACAAAAATATATAAAGGACATAAGTCTGAAAAACAATCCAACTTTCAGGAAGTAGCTATCATCATTTTCGTCGTTCTTCAAAATTAACGTCCTAAAAAACGTCGAATTATATATCGAAAGTTGTGACAGTTAACCGCACCATTTTAAATTATTATTCAAAAATTTAATTTTTGGTCACAACAGAACATGAGTTGTTCACAAAAATGTAGGCACCAATACTTTTTATAGGGGTGATATTCTTCTGTTTTAAATAAGCTAATAACAAGGAGACTGGGTTTCGCAAAATTTTCAACTAATTTGACTTGATTTGATTAAAAATTTTACGTTTTTTCATGACTTATAATAAGTCTATCGTTGAAAGCGACCATAATAAAAACTTATGTGCCTCAAAATTAAACTTATTTCGTAACGTTGTTTCTTAGTTTATTTTTTACGACAAAACAAACTTTTATCAAGAAAAAAGTTACGCAAGGTAGTTAACACTTTTTATTACTGCTGAATAGAACACTGATGTATATCTAAAAGTGAAAGAAGAATTAGAATTAGGTTTTAATTAAGAAAGAGATGGATATTTAAAAATAAAAACTAAGGTATTAGGGCGTTTTTTTTTGCAAATAAAAAATTAAATAGTAAACAGTGTGTTACATTTAAGTTAATGAAGTTGCCCACTTCCGATGTAATCAGAAGTCCGTCTTCTTTGAAAATATTTTCATCTTAAAAAGCATTTAATTTGTACAATTTTCATTTACAATATTGTTATCTAGAGCTAAACCAAGACCGATTTCCGCTTAATTATTCTTATGTATAATAGTAGTTACAATTCATAAGAAATGATGGAATGGGTATCTATTGTTATTCAAAAGATTGGTAAAATAGCACAACTTAATACAAACAAACATTGAATTTAATGCATTTTCCGTGTAGCCTTAAGGGTTATCGTTGTGCAATTAAACCTTTACAAGCCAGAAGTCGGTCGTGTCATTTTCCAATATTGACACAGTGGTAAATACCGATATAATTATTTAGAACTATCGCATTGTAACACTGTAAAGAGCAACTARCCAACAGAGACCAGCAATGCACATAATAGGTACCACATGATACATGCTKATGATTAAAAATAATCAAACAGCTTCCCATTTTATCATCCWAGGACGACTTTAATATTTTTCGACAGCAATCATAACTTTTCCGGTTATAAAAAGGYKATTTTTTTATTAACAGCATTTCCCACTTTTACGGTCTATAAAACTATCTGGAAACATTCGCGCGAAACCAAACATTTAAGCTGTTCGTTTAAGCGAGCCACAGAGTAAAAAATCTGTTTTGGCACTGATTCGAGGTATACGGCAGCTGTAACTACACGGGCGCCAACAGTCAAGGGCAAACGGGGACGGGTGCCCTTGAATTGCAGGTGAACAGCCACGCTTTCGATTTGCAAAAAAACCGGTCCGGCAATTTGAGGAATAGACGTTGTTTGGTGGTGTAATAAGAAATTCTACAAATAAGAATATATATACATTTAAATGTATGAACTTTTAAAACATTTGTTATTATACAAAAAAAAAATAATTTTGCCAAAAACAAAGGAGTGTATTCTATTATGTTTTCTTCTTTCCCTATATTTAAATACTCCGTAAACTGAACTGTTTTGTTATTTTAAATCAGCTTATTGCTCATTCGTAAAAATACTACCCTGTATTTATTAATTATTTCTTTAAAATCAGTCCGCAAAACCTTCGTGTTGCTATTAGTAGTAATATCAGTATCTATCCCTTAAGATTTTAGTTGTTTATAACAAGTTTTCTGCCAACAAATGTTGACTAGTTTGCCTTGAATTGGCGAATCATGTATGCATTTCGTTTGCAAATATTAATTCCGATTTTTTAAATAATTTTATGATTACTAATGAGGTCACGCTGTTTTATCATTCTTACTTACTTTTTATTTCGCTGTGAATGAAATGTAGTTGACTTAGTTAAATACATTTTTTAATAATCACATACACAAAAGCAATTTTCTTACTCTTCTACAAAAGAGTTAGATGTGCATTTTAGAGGTATAGGTTGGTATACAGTACCATTTAGTTGCATATTACTGCATTAAAACAACGTATTTTGTTTATTGACTTTAATACGAGTAGAATTCTTATTTGGTTTCAGAAATCACATACGCTTCATAAATACGGATAAATTATAAGATAATTTTTGCAAAGGCATTTTTACATTTTTTCAAATCTAACTTTTCTGGGGTAATATATATTACGACTAACCAATTCTGTCTCCGTCCCAGATTCACGAAGTTTCCGGTAGCTTTTTATGCAGTGATCTAATTTATACTATTATCTTAGCTAGTTGCTTCCTTTAACTATCTCAAAGTGTTTTCTTTTACCCACCATAACATTAATCACTGTCTTTTTCGCGATGAGTACCTATAAGAATAAAGTACCATTGTAGCTTTTCTTGCCATATTTTTTCAAACCCAAACAAAAATAAATGACTGGCATCTTTTATACATAGATAAGGTAAGGATATGTTTAATTGCATAATCGAAGTTCTTTCAGAAGACTACTTAGGTATTAAAGTATCACATTCAAGCATTTAAATACCACAAAGAAGAAGCATTTTTATTACATTCACCATAATGTCAATTCATGTGTTTTTTTTTATCTGGCAGCATCGCAGCATAGCCGTCATGGGTTCCCAATTCATTTTTACATAATACCATAAATAAAATAACCACATTTTCTTATAAATGTATTATGGGTTGCATTTACAATTCCGTCGGGCTCATTATCACACATACTGCATTCAAAGCTATCCACCCGAACTTAAAGGTTTAATCCACCACCAATAATGACAGCTTCAGAAGAATGTTATTTTTACCATTTGCAGTCTATTATAAATCGTATTGGCTAGTCGCTCGATTGAAATTTATTAAAGTTACAGCCCCCCTCACAAGGTATTTTGTTACGCCCATGTTTCTCGGTACGGCGTAAACTAAAAAGCGAATCTGATCTGCCTTTCTCACCTGCCCATATATGCATACACGCTGCATTAATTTCACTTTCACTTTTAACTTTTACATTCACATGGTGAAGACACACAGTAGGTAACCCACAAAAATAGTAATTGCGTAATAAGCACTCCAGACCAAAATGCAAACATACACTTAAGGCCTCAAGCATATTGTGTATCTGCTCAGTGTTAAAAAAAATGAAACATTGGATACTAACCCTGTGGAAGTGGATTATGAAAAGTGTGCCACCGCAATAATCACAAATGTCAAATTTGAGTATACCACACTAACAAATGAACATCATCCATTCATGACTAGCAAAACAAGCATCACTTGGCGCGGGAACGGCACTGCTACCCTACGTCATGCGGACGCAGTTGTTTCATTTCGCCACGCCTGGTAATATTCTGTTTCTGCAACCCAATACGTGGCGGCACCACCATACACGGGTCATTACAGAGCTCTGCACCGCTCGCGTTTGCCAAATGTACATAATATTCTTTGCGTTAAAGATTAACACAATAACATCTCGGAACACAATGAAAAGGCTTGTTTATATCAAGTTTAACAATGAAAAGTAATTTTTATTATCCAGTACTAATAAAAGCCAGACAGAAACATAAATATGCGAACTGACGTAAGTGTGTAAATTTGAGCAGAATGAGCACTAGCTGTTTACAACTTCCTTTATAAAAATGAAGTTCGACGCGCATCATGTTCCACTTCCACATCAGTTTCAGAAATATCGTTCGCACATCATCGACTATTTTAGTACACTTTTTTGCGGTTCTGATAAGACCGACAGTTAAATTTTCTTTACGGCATACTCACTCGGTTTGGTCGKGGTCGGCAGGGAATGGGTTCGGTTTGTCTGGTAACGGACTGGGCTCGGTTTCTTCTTGTACTGGAGTTTCATATATCAAGGTCTCAACCATAGAGCCCTTGGAACTGCCAAATGACACCCTGAAAGCAATCACTCTGTTAAGTAGGTATACGTGAGTAAAACTGTTCAATACAAACGTGGAACATTATTACACAATTTGGGAGTAAAGGACTCGACCTGTGTCGCTTCTATTTCAAAAAAGTTTTGAGAACTGTATTTGTTATTAGCTAGCATATCGCATTTGATGTCATTTATAATCACATAAAAAGAGTTAAATGCGATATTCAGGGTGTGTTTTTTTTATATTTAGCACGAGGATTTCGGAAACTAAACGAAATAGTCTTTCAACGACGGACGATTCTGTAAGCCTAAATTCACGCACCTTTTCGATTTAAAAAAAAAAGTTTATTATTACATATTTTGACGAAAAAGAAAACAAATTTTGAAGATATATTCTTCCTGTAAAGTCCCTATTTATAATTTACCCTAAAAATCGTAAACAGAAAAGTTGTGGAAAATGATGTGTTCCATCAGTTGATAATGTTATTCAAGTAAATACGACAGAATGACAGAAACTAACTTTTTTAAATACTTACATAGTTGGCTATGGTTTCAAAAAGCGGACAAAGCTTCGAATCGAAATAATTATTTAAAACTATGTAAGAATTGTGGCCATTTTTCAGTTTTATTCTGATTTTAATCTAGTTAGCCATGGAAAAATGAAATATTTTGGTTTTAAATTTTGCAAAACAATACATTTCAAAAACTTTTGATGGACTAATTGAATTTTATTTTTGCAACGATCAACAAAAAAATATTACGTGCATTTATAGATATACAAGCTAAAACAAGGTACATACAAAATTAATTACAGATAATGTTCAGAAACATTTTTTTTTAACCCAACCAAAATAAAAGGTCGAAATTTTCTAATAGAACGCCTATAGATTCCCAGGAAAACTTTTTCAACGGCTTCTCTAAGGTCTTTCATTCTTTCATAACTTCTGGAGTAAACTTTGTTTTTAATTATTAATTAATTATTAATTAATTGTTTTTAATTGCTCCCCATATATATATATATATATATATATATATATATATATATATATATATATATATATATATATATATATATGTGGAGAGCACTTAAAAACAAAGTTTACTCCAGAAGTTAAACATCGGAAAATCCAGGTCATGAAGGAACTGGACAGTTTCCGTCCAGGAGTTGGGAAAAACTTCACTCAGGTAATTTCGCACTTGCCCCACGTTATGAGGTAGTGCTCAATATTATTAAAATCATTGAAGCATTGCGCGAGTTTCTATATCAGTTCATCCAATATATCTTGAAATTCGTTCTGGAGGAATGTGAGATAATGTGCACAAGTTAAAGACCCATAAAAATATGCAGGAACAGATTGACATTTAATGCATTTGTTTTCATTTGTCTATTCAGAATCAGAATAAAACAGAAAAATGACTATAACTCTTACATGCTTTATAATAATCATGCTAAGTTTTACATTGTAGGAAAGCTTAAAAAATGCCGATTTTTTAAATACGTATAAACGTAAGTTAGTTCATATTTCGAAAATAATAACTTACTTGCAAAACTGAATGATATTATCTGATTGAGAACATCATTTTCTACAATTAATTAAAAATAGCGACGATAGATAAATAAGGAGATATCGTCAATAATTGTTTATTTTTCAAAATATTTAGAGTAAGCCATGAACTTCTTAAATAATACAAAAGGCGCATTAAATTAGGCTCACAAAACTGCAAATATTTTTCCAATTAGCATGCCGTCCGTCTCCGCTAGTTCTCGAGATCCCCATGCTAAACATAAAAAAACTTTTGCGATTATTCAATGTGTCAAGTGGATTATGATTTCAGCATAAAAATATTTCAATTTAAGATCGATATTAATATTAGCATAGCAATATTAGGTTTGATTGAATTCGAACCACTCTTATTATAATTTACAAAGCTGTTCTCTCGTACTTAACGTACATCAACTGAATAAACTATACGTTTTATTTCTACTGTACCGTGCAATTAGCAGCCCAAAAATACCAACGCATTTCACAATATTCTTTATATGATTATTCCAATTTGTTTTTCTAAAGTACATCTTTATTTCTCTGAACTCACATAATACTTTCCAAAAATAGCGAAACTGCAACCTACATCTGTCAAAAATAATAAATTACTCGAGCAAATGAAGATTGCTAATTTTAGGCAGCGCAATAAATACCTAGATTAAGGTAAACTAGCGTTACGGTAGTGGCTTCCAAAAAGTATAATTTTAAGTCGGAAGTGAACCACGGTCAGTATACCATTACGGACTATTTCACTATTTGCATTACATAGAAGGGCTGACACTTCATTTATTTTAATGGGGTATTTATGTAAAGGGGGCACTTTCAACTGCACGCAAGCTGCCCTAAACGTGCAACTGAGGGCTAACGTTCAAATCCAATAATATGACTATCATATATACAAATCCCGAACTTCTTTGCAACGAACCTTTATAACCCTTTTAAAGTAATAACACTCTTATTTTTCATACATAAGACAAAAACCGTCTTCACGTAATCCATCTCGTTCTACCGAGAACTCAACTTTTTCTGCACTTTCCAAGTGACAATTTGCAGTTTCAATAATTGTGTTCAAGAAAGCATGTCGCAAACCATCCATAAAACCATTCTGATAGGTGCGGATGCATTTGTAAGTAACATGATATAATATTTTAGCGAAATAAGCAATTAGAAACTATATTGATATAAAAGCTTGAATTACTATTCGTCTTCTATAAAGCGCTATCCAAAAATCTCTTTTTTAACATATAAGTTAACAAAAAAAACACTAATTACACTGACAACCTCACATAATTGGAGTTACCCGCTTTAGGGTATACAATACTCAAATTCTAGAACTTATTTTATTTTCTGAGAAATCTACCAAATATTCGATGGCTCAGTAAAGACTAGAAACACTCACTAAGCAGAAAACAAGGTAAATGCATTCGCGTAATAAAAAAGTCTATATAATTATATGTTTATTGTGTTACCGGTTACCGGCAGGTTTTTTAAATATACAAAACGCATCCTTTTCAAAGATAATATACACATAACTAGTTCATCGTCTACGTATAAATATATATATATAGTTGGGCATGGGTTTTTGACTTACGAATACGGCGCTAAAAAGGGATGTGATTTATTGCTTACTATTAAGACAATCTGTCGGGGTCATTTAAAGACATTGGATTAAAAAGTTCGATATGTTTTTACATGTTATAGCGCCGAAGACAAATTCTGTTCATCACGTCCCTTTTCCATGGATAAAAGTTTCGAAA
Source organism: Rhyzopertha dominica (assembly GCA_025024175.1). Taxonomy (NCBI): domain Eukaryota; kingdom Metazoa; phylum Arthropoda; class Insecta; order Coleoptera; family Bostrichidae; genus Rhyzopertha; species Rhyzopertha dominica. Next base: position 29,564 of record QCXZ01000066.1, read on the forward strand.
TTGTTCAAAGTAAACTTTCAAACGAACCATCGTACGCCGCGCCGTCTAAACCCTAAACATGCGGGAATTCACAAAAAAAATCCTGTTACCCCACATCGAATCCAATACACCACCGCGATTTTTCTTTGATAGAGGCTTTTTTTCTCAAAACTGATGTACGTATTGGTTTAGTTTGACCATTTCCAGACGACAGCATACGGCTTCGACCATAAACACAAAGTGTTTTCGAAAAAATATCCATTTATAATGAAGCTTGCATGATGTAAGTTTTAACCTACTAACTTTTTTGTTATTTTATTATTATTATTTTATATATTAGCTAATAATGAACAACTACAATKTTATAGTACTTGCTTTTCTTATTTGTATTTACAAGAACTTTTCGGCGTTGAAAATGATTCTGGTATCGTATTGTATGGTTGTATAGAGCAACTTTCGGCATAAGTAGCCGGAATTTCAGACAAAATGCGCCGATGAGTACATGTGCACTGAGCCTAATGGGCAATCAATATGAGGTAGACAAGCTAGAAGGAAGAAGGAAAGCGGTTAGAAATGCGTATTTACTCAAACTGAATTACATTAATGTCATTGTGACTGTGTTTGTAAAATACAAAATATATTAGTCTCAAATTAATAGACAGTACAAACTGGAACATACAAAATTAAATAGAAATGATTTGGACCGTGTGGTAATGTAATAATACATGTATAAATTTAAAAGATGGTATTCTTAAAAGTAGAATGCCAAATCGTCTTTAAGTATGTTTCTTTATACAGTACCCTGAAATATATTAAAATAACATACATTTCACAGAACATGAACGGTAATCGAGAGATAGCAAACACATACAAATATGTATTTACATAGTAAATGAATAGACTCGTAAAGTGCGGAACAGGTAAAATAAAGTCCTTGCCAAACGTAAAATTATTGTTTTTGAAAAGGAAGATCTAAAATAAAGTGTGATCACTACTAAATTGTCGCCATAGTAAATCATTATAATAATTAAAAACATCAATTAAATAACGAAAATTAAAATTTATTGAAGATACTCAAGCTTAAGCTAAAATAACGTATTAACTTTGTTTTAGTTTTCGATTACTAAAAATTCTCACTTTCCTTTTTACGCCGCACATTGACTTACACGCCCTCACTCGTGATTAGTTTGGTACACGATGTACCATCATTTATTCTCAGTTAGCAAGAGAAGTGGCTTCTCTGAATGTTTTCTGAAGCTTTCGTTTGGTATTAGCCCAATATTTTTCGATTAGCCTTAATTCTGGACAATTTGGTGGGTTCATGTTTTTTGGCACCAGTTCCACAAAATTGGTTTGGTACCATTCCACTGCCTTTTTTGAATAGTGGGATGTCGCCAAGTCAGGCCAAAACAATACTGAATTCCTGTGCTTTTTATTTCTTATTTTCGTGCTTATAGTGGCGCTGGTCACAAAAGGTTTACTGCTTAAGCCACATTGACAAATTGCTTGGCATATGAGGTACTTTTTGGCAAATTTTTCTATTTCTATCACTGTCTCAGATTCATTTAAAGATGCCCTTCCAACGCGAGAATAATACTGATTACCAGACAATGACTTAAAAGTTGCCTTAACATAAGTTTCATCATCCATCACTAGACATGAGCCGTTTTTCTCGATAAGGAGGGAGTACAAACCTTTGCCCTTCGAACCGCTCGATTATATTGGTCTAACGTTCGTTTTGGGAGTTTCTTCTTTCTCAAAGTTTCAATATTACATTTCTTTTTAATATTTGTTACATACGACTGACTGATTTCTTTTTTCTTGGCTACATCTAGGGTTGAATTTGACTGTCATTGTGTATACAGACGACAAATTGCGTTCTCAAATTTTCTGTTAGATACGCGAGTAGGTTTACAAGGCTCTTTCTAGGGATAGTTCCTACTTCCCTGGTTCGTTTTAAGCACCTTTGAACAGTTCGTTGTATCGTTTGACACATTTGCGCAATTTGTCGAGAGACTTGTATTTTCACTCCATTTTCGCAAAATTAACGAATGAATGTCAAACTCTTTCGTTGTCATTTTGAAAACTATGTGTCAACACAAGCGGATGTTTTATTCTGTAATTGTCTAAGGCTGATATGTTTATTAATAATAAGGGTTTCCCGAATAATGAACTTGACGTAAAAATAAAACGTCTTAAACCAGCGACATTTTAATAGAGATCACGCTTTATGTTGGTTTCTACTGGTAATTAAAAATGCCGCAGCCGCTTAGGCTGTAAATTTTATGTCTGTAATTATTGTTCTATCAATACTTTACATTCTGCATCGGTCTTGGTTATTATATGATAATACAAAGACTATAGGTGACGAATTGTTGTAGTTGAAATCGGTGGTCCACTTCGCACCGAGGTTTTTGGTATCATTCTATTTATTTAAATAATGTAGTGCAGTGGTAAATTAAATACTCCACCCTACCACTGTTTTTAGAATCATTAGTAAAGTTTTGTGTGCAAAAGTGCATAAACAAACCTTTACGTTCTTTATCAAATAGCTTATCAACATAATGAAGGTTCTTTAAAATAAATAATAGTTGCACATATCATACGTGTAACTAGTACTGCCTGAACAAGTGCACAGTGTTATTATTTCATTGTAAAGCATTCACCTGATAAATCGTTTAATTACCGACACTACCAAGAAGAATTCTCCTAAAATAATGACATGTTTACTAATTTAATACTAGCTAAGAAGGCACTTCACTGTGTTATTATGTGTCGTAATGGCAACCTGCGCTACAAAACCTCTCAGGAAATATTATTAAAACAACAATGAAATGCAATATAACCACATACTATAAAAATAGCTGTTTCCGAAGCACTATTCAATTTTACTAAGTAACTTCTCGATGCCATAATCTAGAAAATTCCAGTAAGACGTATTTACTGTCTTCTCGTCATTACTTCACTGCTCCTATCTAACCTGATGGCTCCAGGAAAATCAATTTGCTTATTGCAACCCAAATATTTCCATCAGTCTGCTGAACTTTGCAGGTTTCTCCGAAGAAGCCCTACCCATCGATCGATTCGTGCTTATCCGTACTGTGAAACGTTCGGTTTATTTTTCTGTTGCGCCATTGTCTCAAGAAAGACGAACTTCCCATGGCTGGTGAACCTTAACCTTCAACCTGCACTCCTCCAGAGGTTTCAACAACCGCAGACGGAGTTCTTGCGAAAGAGCACGGCGACGTTGTCGGATTAACGAAAAACGTAATTACTCATATGACTGAGATTTTTTTAGGTAGATCCAAGATGGACAAACAGATGTTTCTCATACACTGCATAGTTTGTAACTTGATAATGTTTTGACCTGGAACTGCTACCTTATTTAGTATATATATTGTAGTGTATTGGATACTAAGGAGTTAGCTGAGCAAAAACTAGAATAATTGGCCATAATAACATAATACAACAAACGTAAAACTGCGAGGACATGGGAAATTAAGGTAAAATGCTGATTTTAAAGTTTTGCATAGATAGTGKTTGGAAAGGTTTGAAAGTCAAACAATGCACGAAAGACACAGCAAGCACGCTGTTATATATAGGCTCCAAAACACTAAAAAATCTGGATGATTAAATAAAATCGAGAAAATGTTAATTGCTTACTTTGATCCGGTTAAATGTTAACTAGTGCATAGCTTCCTTTTCTATTTAAAACTATTTCTGCAGAGTAAAATTCTAAAACGGATAAAAGTTTAGTTAGTCGAAAGACAAACGATAGATTAAGTTGGAGAAATCAAATTTTCATAAATAAGGCAGGGTGTTCCACAACTTTAGGCCATTTTGTATTTAAAAAAAAACTCCTTTTAGACATTTATCCTTAAATTAACCGTTTGGTAGATATTGATAAATTAATTATCTGTTGGAACCCTTAAAACTATATTGTTAAAAGGAAAATAAAGTGGTACAGATTCCTTGTTTTATTTTATTTGACTATCTGCTACCTTTTAGTTTCCATAGTACAAAAAAGAATGTTTTTACAAATGTTAATCACATTTTTTAATTATCTCATTAAAGTCGACCCAGAAAAGAACATTTTGACATTTTCGTTCAAAAGTTTGCTGCAGCAATCCCGGGAACTAAAATCTCGTCATCGCCGTTTCTGGCAACGACAATTCTGAAAACACTAGCGTTTTACGATTCCCGAGCGAGAGGCAATAAACTGCACTGTCGTAGACCTTACAACAATTCGAAACGGGACAGGTACTGAGTTTGCACTATGATACGGTGCATTCTAGCAGACAGGTAAAGGTAAACATGATAATAGACGCGAGAGCACGAGACAAGTGCGATAGGTATGAAAACGATTGCAATCATTATACTTCTATGATTACCTATATCCTTAAGTGCACCTGATTATACGAGTACCTAATTCAAATATCATATGTAACATAAAAGTTGCCGTAAACAATAAATAAATGTTTTAAAGATAAGGGTTACGTCTTGTAACTTATACAGGACTTCTATAAATGATTTGTGCAACGCGGGCGGCGTTGATTTCTAAATTCTTTGTGCCGCCTTTTTGTAACTGCTGCCAAGCTACAATATGCACGGCGATAATACTGGAGGTTGCAGATCAATGTCACCCCAAAGCTCCGAAATGTGACCTTTCTGCAACCTTAAAGTTGATTATTCCACAAACAAAACACTACAGAATATGTTGAAAATACATACGTTTTCTTATATTAAAATATCATAATCAGTTATAGAAACCCTCTACTAACTATTAAATACAGCGAATGGATAATTATTTTTTGTTTAATTACAAATTTTACAGGATGGCCTGACAAACAAGATTCATTCCAAAAATTTTTGCCGATATTGTATATTTAAATACGTACGATTTGTATTTTCCAATGCACTCATCTGTTAAAAATGTCTTTATAAGGCAAGAAAATATGGTGTTTGGCCTTTGTTCTTAGTGATCGAAATAAGAACGCTTCGTTAGTAAGATTTTTTAAATACTGGAAAAACTGGTTAAACGAAAATACACCTGTAATAAACCTAAGTCACCAAGAAGAACGTATATATAGTCATTTGTAGGCAAAATAGTACCTAGAAGGTTAAAGCGATCTTGAGTAGTTATTTTTAAGATATGTGGATTGGGCGATATGGATCTGTAAGATATTCACCAAGATCACTTGATTTAACAAAAACAGATTTCTTACTGTTTATTGCTGATACTAATTATTTAGTTTTGGAATGAAGACGCCAGCTTCAAGGTATTTATAGTGGTAGATTCTACTGCTCGTAAAGAAATTGACAATTATATTTATACAAGAAAGTGTCAAATTAAAAAAAAAACATTTCTTATTTTGCAACAATCTCACAAATTTTAAAAAGTAGATGCCACAAATCATATAGCCGCGAGAAGTTCATAAAAAATGTACTTCAGTGATGCAATAAAATGCAGGGTGTAGTATTTAAAGAAAACGCGAGTTATTGCCATTTGTAATTTGTCATTTTCAAAAAATCGTAGTAGTCAATGGAACATCGAGTTCGCCTTCACCTCAAAACGTGCTAAAAGTTAAGTTATCTTGAATGGTTCTGAACCTATATTTTTTTTGACACATAAATTGACAAGTAAAAAACTATTGCAGGCAAATCTAAGAAATCCGAAGCGCTATATCGAAAATTTAGTGGAAAATCTAAAAATGTAACAGAAATTGAGTTTTTATTAAACAAAAAACAGAACTTAGTTGTGTATCTTATTTTGGGCAACCTCTATCTATATAAATAGAAATATTTTCAGAATGTGCCTCACTGTCGAAACTATCGTTTAAAAAATCAAGTCGATAGTTTAAATAACATACAATTTATACTTTACTGGAAAGTATAAGTAGTAATGGGCAATTCTTCTATGCTATTATAATGAGCAATTATGTTTTTAGTTAAAGCACTCACGACTCAATAGGATTATGCTCTGTTAAATGAGACATGGTATTTTAATATAAAAACTGACATCTCTTGTACATTTATAAGTCGAAATGGCTGCAAGGTAGTTTTAATTGCTTGTATATCTTCAGCATTCACTTACGTACTTTTAAAAGTAATCAGTGATATACGAACAGTACAAATTTTTAGCTACAAACAAGTTACGTTTATTCTTAAACAGATGAAATATGTTTAAAATAAGCGAATTTAAACTTATTATTGTCTTGTAAAAAAAACTTGTTTAATGGTATCAATATGAATAAAAACAATTATGGTGAATTTTGATTAACAAATTCGTAGGCAATATTTTCGTACAACGTAAACGGTCGGCAGTTCTGCTTGCTATTCCTAAGGAGTAATTATTATGCAACTCTATTACTACTCCAGCATAACGCATGGGTTTACTCCTCACCAGTACCCGGAAGGTTAAAGCGTTCTTGAATTTTTAAGATATGTGGATTGGGTGATACGGACCTGTAAGATCGCCTGATTTAACAAAAACAATTTCTTACTGTTTATTGCGCCGGCTTTTTATAATCAAGTTAAGCTCATAGCGCAGTTGTTACACAGGTTTCTGTTGAATTCCACTTAAATACAGCTAATTTCTCAACCACGAAGTGCTACTTAAAACCTAAAAAAACCATTGATAAGCCAGCGAAACCGCAAGCATATGCTAATACCATCTGAAAATATGCATTTTTTTTTAATTTCTTCGAAACCATTTAACTTAACTATATACTATATATCAATAATTGTTCAATACGTACCAAATATTGTTATATATAATGACTTAGTAACATAAATTATTAATGAGGGTGACTAATTTGTTAGGCACACAAAATTCGTTCATGTAGTTTTATTGCGATTAAAGTTCTTTTGGTACGCTTAGTGCAATTAAAGCTTCAGCAAAATTAGCCTGGAATTAATAATAAATTAATAAATTAGTGAGTTTCAATAAGTTATGGCAATATGATACGACACTAAAACAGTGTAAATAATAAGTACTGGTCGTATTGTTTGTTCTATTATGCGTTATATTGATTTATTACTCATAATTATCTCAGTTGAAAATCTTTTCATACAAATAAACTTTTTAAGTCAGTAATTATCATCAAGCGTGGACAAGTAGATGATACTAAAAACACATTTGTGAATGTAGCCTATTATTACAGTGGTATTATCATTAGTTAACTTAAACGGCATGGCATCATTGCATAATAATATTCGTCCTGAAAAACATTTAAAGATTTGGCAGGGAGATGTAGATTAATATAACAAAAAAATTCATATGGCCAGAATAGGTCCAAAAATGTTTCCTAAGGGAGCTAAAGTATTTCAGTAACCGGTTGAACTAAATTTACATTGGAATTTTTAAAGAAATCCATATAAAGTATACAATTTATTGACAACACCAATAAATTCAGCGCCAAAAAAAACTAACTCGGGTGTAAATTTATTTCTTCCGGTTACTAAAATAATTGAAATAAAAGTCCTTTTAGTCGCCGTGTTCACAGTACTCTAATCTCTAGCTCCCTTAAGAAGCATATGTCCATAGGAAACCGTTTCCTATTTTGACTTAAGGAACCACCCTGTATTGTTAGACAATTTTATTCTAATCCGTTTTTATACTTGAATTAAAATTTAAAATGTCAGAAGCGAATGCCAAATTTTTTAAAACCAATAAATTCTTCATTACTGGTTCCACTATGTTAAAAAGTCAAGAGAATATGCATAACTCGGTTGACATATTTGTTTCAGTAATTTTCACAAGCACTATAAGCGTCACTTTTGAAAAATGTACAAAGCAGACATACTACAATTGAGGAACATAATTAATGGAATAGGAAATAAATATTCTACGTCAAACAAAGGAGTCATATATCAACTAGTGAAAAAATCTCACATCACATACAATGCATTTCACTACAATGCCTATACTTATTTAATATTGGTCTGACATTTTATGCTTTTCCCTCTACTACCTCCACTTTTACTTAGACCATCTACGTGTTCTTAAAAATAAAATGCCAAAAATTCGCGTTTACAGTTTCGAATAGACCAGTCTATATTTACCACAAGTTGGTTTCCACTAACCAGACCCATCAACACTAATCTTTTCAGAGCTATAAAAAGCTCTAACGAGCGCAACGCTAATTCCTCGGTTCACTTTACAGTTATCTACATTCAAATAATTTTCACGTTCCCCTTTTTTTAACATTAACACATAAAGATCCATTCTTTTTCTCGTTGAAATGAGAAACGGTCAGACAAAACGAACTGTCCGCAAGAGCTCTTAAGTTAATTAGTTTAGAGCCTACGACTTCATCTAATAACCGCTTGAGTTAATGTGAATGAGAAGTGTTCTCTGCTGTTAAAGCTTAAAAATTATCTCCATAATTCTGAGTGGTGCATGTGTTTGTACCTCCCACGAATTTACTGGGGTTTGTTTTTGCTTGGGAGAAAAGACATTAAATTCTAACAAGATTCATAGATCAGGTTTCTTAAGCGCTAAACACATAGAAGCCATTTCATTACGAGCAATTACCTTTTTATGGGAAGCAAATTTATATATATTTGTAATGAAACAAGAGCTGTACTTCAAAAAAAAAGCTGTTGTTTTATGGAATGGACAATAAATTTTTGAATCTTGTACAGTGTGACCCAGAAATGCGTGCAAACCCCATAACTTTTTTTATCAAAGCTATCGATTTGATTTTTTTATTTAAAGGATAGATCCAACAATTAAGCCTTTTCTAAAAATATTTAATACACATGATGCCACAAGTACACAAGATACCTAAGTATTTGTTCCAATTTTTAATTCGCCACTAGATTATATTTACTTGCAACTGTTTTTGACTCATGTAAATTTATGTGTCAAAATGTCGTGCATCGACCCAAAGAAAAATTCATAACTTCAGAACCATTCAAAGTAAAAGTTAAGTAACTTTTTCCAGTCGATTCTTTAAGCTTTAGCCCATCTTTTCAGATAAAGGCAATGTCGGAGTGGTCTGCTATGATTTTTTGAAAATGACAAATGCAAATGGTAATAACTCGACTTTTTCGGATATAGTATCCTGTATTTTATTGCATCATTGCATGTCAATTTAATGAGCTTTTTCCGATATAGGGTTTGCGGGATCTACTATGCAAAATTTGCGTGATGTTTCTTGATATGTTTCAACAAAACGAAATGTTAATGGAGACAGCAAATCACAAAAGAAACAATTTGTGTAATATTTACAAGAATAGGAAAGCATGATTGGCAGGAAACAATGTAAAAGTTTTGGGAAAAGACTACTTATAAAAATTCTAAAATAAGTCACCGCCATGTTCCATACAAGCTGCTTCGAACTTTAATAATCCTGTCTAAGTGTAACATAATATTCGTTGTTTATTTTTTTGCATTTCAGTTTTGCTATATTTAAGTAGTTTTGTTTTTTTATGATGAATACGTGTACTGCATAAAATTGCTTGCACATAAAATTAAGCCTTTTGGAGCAATTTGTGAAGGCGTTACCTAAAGATGGGCACTGTTTCAAATATCTCTGTGAAACATAGATTTGTCTCAAGCAAGGTTAAAATGTGTCTTCGTTGGGCCTGATATCAAGAGAATGTGTTTGATCCCCAGTTTGAATTACATAATGACAGTAAATGAAAAAGAAGATTTGATTGTTCTTAAAGAAGTTGTAAATAAGTTCTTAGGCAACAAAAATATGCTGACTAAAAGGTTATTAATATCAACATGCTAAATAGTTTCAAATAGTTGGGATGCTTAATGAGCCCAAAGGTTCATTTTTTGTAATGCAAACGGTGCATAACAGAAAAAGTCAGATCAGAAGTTTTAAAGGAAAAATATGAAAAAATATAAGCTTATGGACACATAAAGCTTTTGTAAAGTCTAGAGTCTTCAAATAAAGCTTGAAGTGTATTTTAGTAGTTGTTTACATTTCAGTTTTATTGTATAGTTAGAATGTTCATATCTAACTAGGTTGAACTATGGACTAAAATGTGGGTAGTGGAAAGTAAAAGAGTTTAAATTGAGATTTAGCACGCCATAAACCATAAAAAAAATTATAAACTTTTTTGCAGGCTTGTGGGGTAATAAACAACAAACGTAAATATTTAAAATATGGACATTACTTCTGTAAAGTAACTGTAAGACTTCAAAGATTCACCTAATTGATCACACATCATTAATAATTGCTAGGCGATCGTTAAAAATAGCCCCGAATCGTCCATAGCTCAGCAGTAAGTCAATTACGAACCGCATTTCTTTGAAACACTTCCAATTACGGTGCATTCCCTCTTATTACCGACCATGTGGCATACCCATAAACACGTGAAGCAATTACTGCAAGTCCTGCTGATGGACCGCCACTGGGAAGATCAACCATCCCGCTCTGCCATCTGATATGCCAAGTTCAAATCACTTAAACTAATCGCACCGTAACTGAATTGTGTATCAACCAGAACGGACAGGAAGCGACACTGAGGTACAGTTATCGTTCTGTATTCACTAATATTATTATATTAATAACGGGCCCAATCAATGGGAAACGGGAATAATTTTTTTTCGTTTGCTGTAGTGACCTAAAATCGAGATGATTTCGTATTTTTGCGTGCTCATATTTCCAGCTGAATAAGTTCCAAAACGACGACTTGGGTAATTTGAATTTCCAACAAACTAAGTATTGCCATAACAAGCGCGCAGTCCGTGGTGAACCCAGTGCATTCCTCGTTCTAAATATCAGTATGTCATAAAATTTATATTGAACTACTCAACTCGTTTAAAAGGGCTATGTATTATAAAAGATTATTTGACTGCACCAAACGATTTTAGGATAAACCGCATTATCAAAAAGAGGTATCGAAAAAAATATGAATTTTATTTCAGTGCAGCTCCTGTAATTAGATCAAATGTCATTTATATTCAAGCTTTTTCATTTGAAAGTGGAATAATTAACATAAAAATATAATAAGGCTCGCAGCGTCTTGTAATATTGCTGCTTTTTTAATTTCATTTATGTAACAGTTTCTGGCAGTACGATGTTAAACAATTTTCACTTTTAATATAAACTTTAACAATACAGTTCAATGAAGTCAAAAAAAAATAGAAAATGGAAACAGAAACCTATAAATGCCACAATAATAAATACGAAGTTCAAAAAAGTGATATATAAACAGTAAAAAAGTTATACTAAAACTTCCTTAAAAATTGAAGACCGTCAGTCTCAAGGGCTATTATTTACTTAATTACAAACAGAAGGTAAAATATTTTCTCGAAAAACGCACGTGAACTTTGCTTATTAGAGTAAAGAAATGAAGATAGGCATTAATTAATTATTCTAGTGATGCTATAGGAATAACTGATCACCATGAAATTTATTATTTCTCTTATATTCAGTCATCAATCATACTAATGTGTGATATATGAAAATCAAAGTTTCTCCAACCATGTCTGCATAACAACTGAATTCAGTATTATGTGGTTGCAACTAGAAATGGATATAAATATACAACTAGTATAGTAGCAATAAGCAGCACTGCAGGTACCAGCACAGATAACAAACTTCACTTTTAAAATGACAATAATCAATAAACTGGATTACTTGGTATAAAATAATATTGATCTTCCTGGGAATAGACGAATTATTGTGTGGCGCTTTTCACCGTTTTAAAGGCAATAGGTATTTTGGCAGTGACCAGTGTGTTGAATTAAAAAATATTTGCTCCTGGCTTCTGCGATCTTCAATATTCAAATAACATGGATAAAATGAATTAATGATGAAAATAATATTCGCGTTTGAATAAAAGGAATAATTATAAAAAATACAGGCAATATGGTGTTCAGATAAATAAAATATGCAGTCTACGAGGGTATGCATTATCTCGCGATTAATAATTGTTTCTTCTATCCGCAGTTGTGAACACTACACATTTCCCTTTAATAACTACAGCCTATTACAATTTTAAGCGCGACAATAATCGTGCTTTATATGCAGTGTTGTCTAGTTCGTGTATTTGATTTACTTCTACCAAAATTCCAACACCGTCGAAAATATCGCTATACGGCTATACCCCACTCCTTGGTTTGACTATAATATAATATTATTGCTTGCATTCGCAACAAAGTATGAATGTTAAAGGGCTATAGAGGGCATTTAATATCTAAACCAATCCAGAGCTCCTAAAAACGAATTCTTATTGACATTTTTTACAGACGCTATTTACCAGCTACAAATAATGTTCGCAAATTGTGGTCATTTGTACACCTTAAGACAAGTCTCTAGAATTCCTTAAGTTATAAATTTGAAGTATCGATGTCAGGAATCAGCTTTGTCTCGGACTGTTGTGGATTCCTTCGCTAAGAAAATTCTGATTCCAATAGACATGATGATGAAGCACCATACCCGACGTACTATGGTAACATTTCACATTGCAGAAGATGAGATCTATTCGGCTTTGAGGAAAATGTGCGATGGTGCTTCCAGTTTTATTCTGCATGACTGCGGGTCTATACCTATTTGCTAGTCTTTTATATAGATTATTTATTTAATTATTAAACGAGCTCATTTCCTTGATAGTTGAAAACAGTCATATAATATAGGTATGCTCAGTCTTAAAGAAAGTGATGGTATTGAAAGGTATAGCTGTATTTCGATACTATATAATTCACAGAAACATATATAATCAAATGTAGCACGCCATTGTTCTCTATCAATATAGATTTTCTTCAGAAAGGTCAAATATAATTAATTTAGCCCTATTTTCGCAGTATCTATCAGACTCCATTGATGACGGAGGTCAGGCTGATATAATATACACTGAACACTGACTTTAGTAAAGCGTTTGGTATAGGCGACTACAGTCTTTTGGGCATTCCGCATACTTGTATTTTCAGTATTATCTAAGTGAAAAGCGAAAAGGAATTCGTCATTCTAATTACGGATCGTCTGATTTTTTTGAGGAATCTGGTGTACGGTAAGGATCCAATCGTGGTCCCCCATTGTTAGCATAGCAAATGTATCGTGACATAAACTCATATGCAGATTATGGATTGCTTTAAGAAGATCTATTAAGTACATATCACTGGTTCATTTTTAATCGACTGTCACAGAATATACACAAATGTACTGTTTTATATTTTTCTCAAAAAACAATCGGCACAGTATTTTACCCACTCTGTTAACAACGTTGAATTTGCACAGTGTAATAACATAATATAACGGAACTGAAACACTAAAAAATCTTAAAAAATCTTTCCCTAACCCGCTCTATTTGAGTATGCTGCACTCAATTGACTTACTCGTTTTCATATTAACATTAATGTAATCGAATCTGTTCAACCCAAAATGTCCCAAATTTTTAACGTTCCTTGAAAATGCAATATATCCCTCACAAGCTATCGATAGTAAAGTAAATTCTTGTATGAAGATTTATCTTTATAGAAGAAGAGTGAAGTTCCTGTGCAATATTGTACACAACATAATTAATTGTTATCCACTCCTTCTCCAACTTAACTTTCACTTATAACATATTTACATTCAAGACATTTTTTAATATTTTACTTAAAAGCTTTGAAAATTGTATTCGAAGATCATCTATACATCTTATGTCTATATTATTTAATCCGATCTACCAGAGATGTAACGTACATTTAGACAGTTTTACTAAAATATCACTGATTTAACAGAGGTCCAGAAGGATTGTAAATGAATTTGCATAGATTTACAAATACAAACAATTAATATTAACATTTTGTTTACATGTGAATCTCTTGCTAAAAATATTGTAAATATTTTGTTTATTATTATGTATTTTTTTGCTGCAGATTAAGTAGTAGCGGTGAGATAATATCTCAACTTAATCTCAACTAGTCCTGTATGGGTAAGCAATTGAGATACTATAAGAGCTACTACGGTCTTCTAGCATCAGGGTGTCTTAGATAGAATCTGTAACGAACCAAGAATAACATCCCTTTGCATCTGAGTTATAATAAATGTTTCATCCTTTATGTTTAATGTTTTAATGTGTTTTTTAAACCTTGTGGGATACCTCCCAAGACTCCAGTTATTAATGGTACGAATACTATCTTGAATTCCGGGTACGAACGGCGTAGATTATACATATATAAGGTCATTGTACTTGTTCTGTTTTTCTTGCTCCTTGGTAAGTATATAGGTTTCTGTCGGACAAGAGCATTCAATTATGAATATTTTTCTCTGTTACTAAAAGGTAAGTTCCACATAAGCTTAGCATTTTCACATTCGCCAATCATGCTCACTGTAGGTGTTTCTGTTGACAGGTATTTCATATTGTTTACATAAGCTTTTATAGAGTATTATAAAGGCAGTCTCATTTCTACGAATATACAGATTTTTGGCATATTCTGGACAAGCGGGAAGTAAGTGTAGCAATGTTTCATTATGCTGCTTACATGCATAGCATTTTGTGTCAGGTCAATTTTGTTTTAAAACCACTTTTCGGTATTCTAATGTATGAAACACCCCATACTGACAGGCGAGTATGAATCCCTCTCTTTCTGATTTCAGATGAACCAATTTTGAGAAAGCAAATGTAGCTTAGATAGATTTAAGTTTTCTATGTTTCGGAAATAGACTCCATGCATAGTTTTATCTTTATGTCCATTTAAGTTAATAATAATTACTTTCGTTTTTAAGGTTTTCCTTCCTTGTTTAAGACTCCCTTATTATTATTATTATTATTATTATTATTATTAAAAATAATTAATAAACGCACAAATGCATTTTGTTGCCTAAACTCAGTACGGAATTATGGGATTTAAGCAAATGAGACAAACAAAAATGCTGTTAATACAAGTATATTATCCAAAAATTGCAGAGGATCAAATCTAGAAACTGTCGATAAAAAGTGGTTTAGGCACATAAAATAGTAAAATGTCAGACTGTAGAAAATGTTATAAAAATTACACATGTACGAACAAATAATCCTTCATTCTGACATAAGGAAAAGTGTATATAAGTAATAGTTATTATTACTAATTTCCACAACTGAAACTGAAAGAGAGAATAATAAAGTTTACAAGACTTCCAATACTTGGCATACTTGTCTCCTCGTTTATGGACAGCCGCTTTCGTGTGGATGCTATTTATACAGATCTGACCAAAGCCTTTGATCGGGTACATCATTGTATCTCCTCAAAAAGCTACGTAACTTTGGATTGGGTGAGTCTCATTGCTTTGATTTACTCCGCGATGAAGGAAAGAGTGCGGTATGTTGAATATCGTGGGGTCAGATCCTACTCTTACCAAGTGAGCAGTGGTGTAATTCAGGGCTCAAATTTGGGTCCCTTATTGTTTATAATTTTTTACAATGACGTAATTTCCCAACTATCGTGCAATGCCTGCATGTATGCGGACGATCTCAAGATCTGTACTGTTGTGCGGAGTACTGATGATTGTTTGGCACTGCAGGGGGACATAGATTCTTTGGTAGGCTGGTGTGGTCTTAACGGTTTACAGCTTAATGTAAGTAAATGCAAGAAGATAACCTTCTCCAGGGGTATGTATCACATTCGATATTTTTACAACATTTTGAAGGCACTCCCTTCTTAGAAGATTGTCATTTAGTCTCTGACTTGGGTGTGATATTGGATACTGGTCTGACCTTTGTTCCTCATATAGTGCATATCTGTGATGTGGCTCTGCGACTACTGGGATTTCTGTTTCGCAATACCAAAGATTTCACAAACGTCGAATGTATAAAGCTTCTCTTTTACTCACCAATAAGATCTAGACTTGAATATTGTGCAATTGTTTGGAAACCTAACCACCAGATTTACATTGACCTGCTTGATGTCCTCAGAAAGCTCGCTAAATATATATACCTGAAGAAATTCAATTCATATCCTCTAAGGCACTGTAGTCAAAAAATCCTTCTTAACACTGTTGGTGAGAACTCACTCAATGCTCGCAGAGCTGTATCCAGTCTGATATTTTTGCAAAAACTCATTTGGGGATGTATTGATGATGCTACTCTACTGAGCCAGGTTAGGTTTGCGGGGCCTCGACTAAACAGTAGGTGCTCTTTAACATTTTATTATTCTGTACCTCATACGCACCACCATTTTAATTCCGCTTTGCTGTCTTATTTTCTTTTATATAGTAATTCTATTGCTGATTCCAAATTTGATATATTTAGTGTAACCTTTTGTCATACCAAAGTTAAAAAAATATGATAATGAAATTTGATGCAGAATTTTTATATTATGACTTTATTTTAGTAGTTGTAGTTAAACCCCTCTCTATAATGCATTCTATTTTGTGTTCCACTTATGTATTTTAAACTTGATTTCTTATCTATGTTAATTATTCCCATATTGTTTTAAATTTGGTGTTGCATTATTGTGTATGCGCCCTGGTCAGCTGGAAATAAACTTTATTATTATAAAGCCACGTGCCACACGACGGGCTGTCGAAGAGATATAAAATTAGTAGTTTGCTTTCAGAGACCTAACTTAATGATGCACACAAAAATCTATCAAAAAAATCTAATGTTTCTTTTTAGAGAATAGCCTACACAAACCCGACAACATGTATAAAATCCGTTTAAAAGCCGAATATTAATCACCTATACAACAAATCCAATTTGAATTACCATGAAAAATTAACATTTTCCCCTCTGGTACCCCACGACGGCGCAGCTGCATAAAATCAATAAAATCGTGAAGGCTCTCTCCCCTAAAACGTATACACCCCTGACCTATCTACCGCCTGACCTTCACGACGTCACCCTCACGAATAACTCGTCCAAATATACAGTCTTCTTTATTGTTTGCTTCGCAATCATTTTTTTGTTAACATTCAGGTCACAATTTTAAAAATCTGGTGAGTTAATCACGCGCAAGGCTAATAACCGTAATATGCACGCAAATGTGTTATGAAATTAATAGTCACAGTTAGCAAGACTTTTAGCCTGCTAGAAATGACTTTAAAATAATGGAAATAATTTGTGTTTCGTATTTGCCCTGGCAATACCGCTCATCCTTCAGACAACTCCCCTTTTATATACAGTAGGGTCCTAATGCTAAATGCTTCTGCGTGCAAAGCGTCTGCGTTTGATCAGAGAGGAAACGCAATCATGCAGGAACAAAGGACTCGACCCCTGGATTTATCCTGCAATGGTGATCCCKGTGTTTGTACTGTCACTCTAGCGAGAGCAGTGGCGGAGACATGCACTTTGTACAGGATTCTCAGCAGGCATTAACGTTGAAGAATTCTAATTGCTAAATGTACACAAGTTTTCCCAACTAAAATTTGCGCCCATAAAATGTCCGATTTTGTAGAAGTTTGGAAAAGAAGCTGAAAAAGGTAAATTAGAACTTGAATGGTTACCAAATTTTATCTTGGTTTCAAAGTTATTTTTGCATCCATCTAGCCCCCAGAGCCATAATGTCCAATTTTTTTTGTGATATGGATAAGCTAAGAAATGTGCTAAAATAATGAATTTATTGACGTTCAATAATTTTTAAAATAGTTTATTGTACACTACAAAGAACTGAACTAATAAAGCTATGAACGTGACTGCTACACTCTTTAACCAAAACTTGAGTAACAACAAATTGGTTGCAATTTGAGGAAAAGAGCTCTGTTACAAATAAAACAACACTGTTAGAGTGGCAATTCTTGGTCATTTTTAATCGATAACCCATAAGAAAAACTGCTCAAGAATTTGACGTCTCAAAAAGTAGTGAACATCGGATTGTCATGAATCCAAGATAAAACTTTTCCAAAAACTGAACGACGATCTGGGTCAAAGTTTACAGTTTAGCAAAACTTGTTTCTGGGCGTTTAAATAATGATTCAGGTTTACTTTACAACATTTGTTTCTCTGATGAAAGTGCATTTACAATGAAAGATGAAGTGAAGAGGCATAATTGTTGTTAATGGAGTAATCCTAACCTATACATTTTCAGGGAAAGTCACATCCAAACGTCTCAAAAATAAAACCTTATTGACCGCTCTCACAAAAGAAATGGAAGAAGACGGAAATCTCAAAAAAAACAAATTTTTTTCAACAGGATGGATCACCTCACCATTATCATGTATAATCCTTGTTTTCCCAGGCAATGGATAGGCTGCAGAGATCCCATTGTATAGACAGTTAGGTTGCCCGATTTAACCCCTTTAAATTTATTTTTATACTGCCACTTAAAATTCAACATTTATGGTACACACCTGAATCTCTTCAAGTGCTTCGAAGAAATGTCTTCGCAGAGCGCCGTTTGAATACACTAACAATATTGCAAAAAGTTAGACAAGCTTTCGAAAATCCATTGTATGATTGTATAGAAGATGGCGGTGAATATATTGAACAGTACATTTGTTAAATGGAATGGTGTTTTCTTAGCCACTTTTGATTCCTATCACAGTAGTATCAAGAAAGTATTGTTCCAATATGAACATGATTGCACAAAGAAAACAGCTTCAAAATGATGTAACTCGACACCCCTTGCTATTTAAATTTTTGGCACTAAAGGAAAGAAGAAATAATTTAGATAAATATGGTCCCCTTTGAAGTTAAAATTGTCCTTTTTTTCCAAACTTGGTATGAAAGTTTAGTTATAGTAAAAACACTAAATGTATTTGAACAAAGCATCTTGATCGCGAATACTTTTCCCATGGAAAAAAAGATTCATAATCACAATAGTAAGCTAAGGAGCAGGATATTAGCTAATCTTCAGTCTTCATTTTCTGATAAATGTTTGCTGATGATCACGTGTTTGGACCAATATTCTCTTAATGAATAGGAATTATATAGGAAGACTTAGTTCTGAATTTGACTTGCCCTGCAGGTAGTGTCCCGAATAAAAATATCTAATTTCAACAATATGATGCACCTCCCCATTTTACAAGTACCGCCCGTGAACATTTGAATGGAGAATTTTCGGTCAGATGGATTGATAGAAGGAACCCTGTAAATGGGCAGCCAGATCTCCAGACTTTTCTCCTTCGGAATGCATTTTATGGGAATTATTAAGACGAAATCGGCAATGTTGATGAGTTTAACGGACAAACAAGATACAAGCATAGGCTAATTTGCACTTAACCAATCGGTTGCATTTGAAATATTGTCAAATAGTGAATGGGCAGCATTTTGAGTAAATGTATTAATCTTTATTGTTTTATTTTTCAAATAAAATGTTTTTGTTTATTATTTTGTAAATGACACGAAATAAAAATTTAAAGTTTTATAATTATATTAAACTTGATATTCACTTTAAGAACAGTCAACACAACAGGAATGCAACTTAAAACAATTATCGATTAAGCACTTGCGTTATATCCCAAATGTAAGATACACTATATACATAAAGCAATATCGCAAATATTCCCTAAACCTTTAGAAATAGGCCAAAACAATCCCGAATAAAATAATAAGCGCTTAACTAGAAGGAGTGAAAACAAATACATACATACTTCATTTCAGAATTCTACTAAAAAATTAAAAAATCTGGTATAGAGGTTTTCTAAATGAAATTATCCGTAACTAATAAATTAATAAGCAGAACATTCAATCTGTAATAGAAGCTGCAAACGTTTTCATTTTGTTTTGAATATATTCATTTTTTCAAATACGCTGCATAAATCAAAATTTACAAAAAAATATTAAATATTTCCGAAATGGTTAAGTCTAAGATCAAGTGTTGTTGCCAAAATGATCATTAAATTTTGCTAAAATGCCAAAAAATATAATATACAGAGCGTTCTGTTCAAATTAGCGGGAGTTTACATCTACTTCATGTACCTATTTTAGAAATATATACCCGATAGTCTCCCATACGTTTCCAATGAAAGTTAGTAATGCCTGCAATGCAAACTCATCCACTCCATGTAATTCAAGTCTTAAACAATAAGATTAAAAATTAAAAAAAGTAACTTGTTTATGTGAGAAGTACAACAGATTATAAAAGATTAAAATATTAGTATTCACACAAAAAAGAGTCTTTCTGAGATTTTATGTTTACACCTAAATTTTATCAAGATGTTTAGATACACATTTTAAGTATGTTCGTAAAGTAGCTGGTCTAAAAAAACGTATGTGACAGATGTTAACGCTGAAGATTTATTTATGTTAAGTGGTTCACGAAAACGGAGTTTTATGTCTCTTAACGGTGACTGATTTTAAATATAAATATTTTATAGCAGGCAAACTTACTTTAAGCCGTAGATCCCTATCTGTTGCTATAGTGATGAAAAGGTCATTATATAACAAGTAAATGTAACAGTATCGTTCTATTTGTGCTTTCCAAATGTGACAGGCAGGTAATATTTACCTGTTATATTAGGCTAAGCTAAGCTGATCTAATTAAATGTTTTTTTAGAATCTCACACCCAATTTTTCTGGTCATTATTTTGAAGGTTGAAATTTGCAACGGATCATAGAGTACTCAACAACAGAGGTGCTTTAATAATTACACTTCCGGTGTCATGCGTCGGATTATTTACCGTTAAATTTGTTGGGAGCTGTCACAGCTAATTAATGGATGAACGGTGCTTAATTGAATAATTTTTTCGTATATATTCGGGGGCTGTGACCGTCTGCATCTATAACAACAGCTTGAGACAAATTTTAAAGGAATATAAGGGCACAAAACCAATACATTAATTTACTTGTAATTTAGTGCAGTTAGAGACTTTTGCAGAAGGAATAATTTTGGATACATAGAAACTAGTTTAATGTCAAATGCAGTGATGAATAAAACCATATAGGTATTATTTATTCCCCTTTACATCAAATTCATATCTATATTGTTAAAAAGCGTTATAATGTTGCAATTTACAGCCCAGTTTGCTAGAAAATAACCCTTCAAGGTATCTTTCAAAATTAATTAACCATAGATCACTCCTTCGTCACACTTTTATGAAAACTAGTAATGACGAAATAAAGAACAACTTTGTATGAGGCTAAATTGCCAATGGGTACCGCTAAAGTGTTACACCTATCTAACATAAGAGACTATGATTATAACTCAAAATTCCCCTTTTCAAGAATCTTTGGAAATTTTCCACTTTATTGATGCTTTTTAACGAGGAAACGTTTACATTGAAAATAATATTATAT
Organism: Rhyzopertha dominica; assembly: GCA_025024175.1. Lineage (NCBI taxonomy): Eukaryota > Metazoa > Arthropoda > Insecta > Coleoptera > Bostrichidae > Rhyzopertha > Rhyzopertha dominica. The sequence goes on from QCXZ01000066.1 coordinate 50,642, forward strand.
TATGTATATGAAATCATTAACTTTATAGAAGCACATAGTTGTAATAAAGAGGTAAAATTAAAATAGAACTCTATTCACCTTTCAGTAGTTTTCGATTATGTTTTGGCTTACTTATTTTCAAATTAGTATTCTCGGGCTCAGTAACAGAAGACACGACAGTTATGCCATAAACTAGACAAAAAATTAGAGCATACAAATGTACTTAGGTAATTCCCGTGCCGTTTTTGCCTGTATGACGTTAGACGGCACACAAATTAAGTGATTTGCCGTATTTTATTCGTTCCGTAAACCATAAACTAGTGTGTATTTTCGTTCCATATTACGATCAGTTAAATTAAAAATCAGAATGTGCACATTAACACAATTCTGTGTACTTAATGGTTTGCTATGGAAAATTACCTTTTTAAATTATCCATTTAGTATCTTCCCCGGCAACTTGTAAATACAAACATTTGTACCCCGTGCTTTTAGACGGCAATATTATATCAATTACCAACCTTGCGTAAACATTTTTACAGAAAGGGCAAGTAAATGTTCGTAACAGTGTTGAAATTCTAAATATTAGGAGGCACTAATTCTAATTATAATATAATATAATTATAAAATCTTTTTCTCATTTCGATTTACTGTAGAGACACAGTTGGCTTTGCTATGGTTGAAGAGACCTATTTTTTTGATTAAGGAAATGTATATATTCTTAGGTTTATTTTTACCAATGGGGTTGTTGCCCTTGACAGTAAATCGTTATTATAACACATGTGCGACTTTGCCTGGACCAAATGAAGTTAGAAGCTGGCAATAGATAAAATATTTTTAATATTTTTGTGTCTTATTTTTACCTTTAAAAGGTTTACCGCCAAATTCAAATATTTCGTGATACGTCACCGTTCCTGGAGACGCACTCCGCTATTGCGCCAATGCGCCGGATGCCCTGTTGCATGCTTGACACCTTTGTCGCTGTTGAACACGCGTATGTTCTGTCGTTCTGTGGTTCTGTGCCTTTGAACCTTTGTTTACGTTTTGGTTTGAGAACGGAGGACGCGTTAAAGTTTTGTTTTTATTTACTTAGTACGTTGTTGTTCAAACATAGACTGTGTAAGATTATGTGAAGGGATCTTCGGACAATTTACCAAAAATTGACTTACACATGATTGACGAATTTTACATGAATGGATACTCGTGTGGCCAGATCGTTCGATTTTACGCAAATTAGGCGATTTTGCTATTTAAAGGTTGCGACTTGAATAAAATGATGTAATGGCAGCTATACATGCTGTAACTCAGGTTTAAACACGTTTACCTACTTAATAAATAGTTGTTCCAGTTTTAATATTCGGCTGCCATAAAATGAATTCTGTTTGCGATATATCCGCTGCAAGTTATAATTTTAATTTAATATATTTTACGTTTTAATATTTACAGTGAAAACGACTAACAACGAATAGCGTTTAACACATCCATTCGCGTGTGCGTTTTTATAATTCATAATTACGATTGCGAGTTTGGAATAAAATGGCAACGCTGCTGCGACTTCGATTTCAGAAACCTCATGTCGGCCGACAGGAATGCCAGGATCAGAAAATGGCGTGGCAACATCACACAGTTACACCGCACTAAGCGCGCCAGGGAACGCTGACGTCAGAGATTCAAACTTTAAACATAAACAATCTTTTTAAGCATTAACTAAGCACTTTGCAAAAAATAAAAATAATAGGGTATATAGTTTTTCATGTAGATTCATATTCTGCAATAAAAAAATGGGGGCAACAGGCCCATTTTGGTATTATTCCAATTTTTTTAATAATTTAATGAGATTTTACGTTTTTTGCCAAAATGGATGTAAATAATTGACGATAAACAATGCATTTTTCCTTATCTCCAAATAAACAATCATTTTCATAAGTTACATAGCCTCCTACCTTACCGATAAAATACTGCAAGAGCCCTCTTAGGAGTCATGTATGTATTCAAATATGCATATTATACACTGACCGGCAAAAAAAACCGGCCACCCCGATATGTTTGTGAAACGCACTTAAATATTCACCAGTTCAACTTAACAATGATGTTGGGTTGAAGAATCATTATTGTTGATATGAAACGCAAAGTTTGGGACAGACAAAAGACAAATAATACAAATTTAGGTAATTTAATTGATGACAATAACGGAAACACAACAATTACTTTTTTCTTATGCGTAAAAAAATAGTGATACTTTTTTTAAATCGAATTCCTGCCTACTGTCAGTACCGTGTATGTCCTCCTCGAGCCTGAATTACAGCATTTAACTTTCGGGGCATTGAGTTGATCAAATCTGTTAAGCACATTTGAGGAATTCCTTCAAATTCTTCTTGAAGGGCCAAGCGTAGCTCTTGAAGAGTCTCAGGCATGGCTGGACGTCCACGAATACGCCTCTGAAGCTGGTCCCAAAGGTGCTCTATAGGATTAAGGTCTGGGCTGCATGCTGGCCAATGAAGTCTACGAATGCCAACCTCATCCAGATATTCAGTTACCACTCGCGCAGTGTGTGGTCTGGCGTTGTCATGCATTAAAACAAAGCCATCTCCAACAAAATGCGAAAATGGGACAACAGCTTCTTGAAGAATATCTTCCACATATCTCTGAGCGTTCAAAGCACCCATTTTCTACAAATAAGAGGTCGGTATGTGCCTCCGTAGAAATACCTGCCCACACCATTACAGAACCGCCGTTAAAGGATAGTCGTTCAGAGATCATGCAGTCAAAATATCGTTCACGCTCGTCTTCTCCACACCCTTTCTCGACCATCAGGCGATCGCAGACAAAAACGTGACTCATCTGTAAAAAGAACTTCACTCCATTGCTGAAGGTTCCAATCTGCATGTAACTGTGCAAACTGCAGACGTGCCCTTCGGTGCCTAGGCAGCAGTTTGTGGCCCAGTGGCAGGCCTTCGCGAATTTAAGCCACTTTCCACAAGCCTTCGCCTAATCGTTCTCTCACTTATTTGAATTCCTCGCACTGTTAGAAGACGATGTTGAAGCTGAACTGCTGTTGATCTGCGATCCCTCAGTGTGTTGAGCACAAGAAAACGATCATCAACGAGAGTTGTCACCCTTTTTCCTTCCGGATCCTGCTCGCCTCTCGCATGTGCCAGTCTCCAAGTACCGATTCCATGCATCCTGAACTGTAGTACGGGGTATTTCCAGTGTACGAGACACATACCGCTGACTACGACCATCCTCAATCAAAGCAACAATCTTGGAAACGTCCGCAACAGTTAACGACATTGTTATCGCTTGAAAACTTGGATTAACTGTCAAACTCGATTCCAAAACAATTGCAGATAAGTCTACTTGCCTTTTAGTAAGAGCAAATGACAAGAAAATATTCCCTTTGATTTCCACAAACATGTCGATCTTATTAAAACGAAAATTTCGGTTGCTCAAATTAAAATTAGACATAGGTAGGAGTGTAACAAGCATTTGAAATTGTTAATAGCGAAGAAAAACCACATCAGTTCTCGATTTAAGATATAAATTGTGCAGATATAGGGATATATCGGGGTGGCCGGTTTTTTTTGCCGGTCAGTGTATTACTTTTAATGATTAAAATTTTTAGTTAATAATATAAATTATATTGTGTTTTCTATTCCATAGCCTCCTGGATGTAGGTAAACATAAAATCTAATTATATTTACTAGAAAAAATTTGAATTATTCAAAGCAAAGCCAACTATGGTTTCCATTTAAGAAATGCGAGTTTGTGTTATATTCGCCAAAATGTGACGCCACTGGGTTTTAACATAAAAAATATATATAAAAAAGTATCTTTATAGTTTTTTTTGTATCTGCATACCCAAGCGAGATATTGAGATATTCAAAAGTTACCTATAGCTTTAAAACAAGTGACTCACGACAAAAAAGTAATACAGTAATGTTGAAACCACAACCCTCTAGCATTAATAGTTACCGAGATACTCTACAATTACAACGAAAATGGTACACCCTGTACATACAGGTTAAAAATTGGATAAGCAATCATTTCGTATGGCGAAAAATATTCCACGAACGCATCCCATCTGTTTGCAACATCGGGGTTATCCCGTGAAATGAAGCCCATTCAAAATAATTTTCCAGCCGAGTGAGTTTCCTCGCATCTAAATCCAGTAACCACAGATTGCCCGACCAGAATAATACATGTGTTTATGGTTGCCGCGAACATTTTTAAATTTGGCAAAAGCTTTGCGGAGGCCCCAGCTGGGATACGGTGTTTACTGTATAAAAGTAATTGCTAATTTTGTTATTGGTTCATGATCTATTTCGAACCCGTCAGRCGTACCTGACGCAAAAATTGATTGCGCTTCATGCACGGCGCCAAATCGCGTGCCTAAATATTAACAGGGCGGGCGAGGTCAGTTCTAAACATCTCAAGCCTGACGTCGGCGTCTTTGATCGAGAAATTTTGGATACGTTGACAGCGACTGGCGTATGTTTGTTTATTCAAGGCTTGCTTACATGACTTCTGAAATAACAAAGGAAATGCACTAATCTATAAGCACAATGTAATTAACGGACTGTCTCAAGCCCACATACAAGCAGGCACGGATTAAATATTTTTTTACTTATTTTTTATTTAATAAAATATATGTAGTTTTAAGCCTAATCCAACTGGCAAATCACACTACAATTGTCAGCTTAACAATTTGCCAAATTAAATGCAAGATTTAAATACCACTTTCATAGGTGATCTCATTTATTCACTTTTTATATTTTTTATATTTTATTTAACTAATTAATTTTTAATTTATTTTTTTTTGTTCAAAAATATAAAAGTTAATATTAACCGTGCAATTTTTTTTAATTTGTGATTATTAGGCTAACTKTTTAGACTACATACAAATAGAAAGGTGATAAAAACATGAATGTGCGTTCTTCAATACCTTTTTTATAACAAAATATTACTATATATAGTATAGGCAGGCCTAACATTATTATTTATGATTGACAATTTTAGTTCTATTTTCAATCCTTCACATTAAAGAAAAAACACTAACACCGCTCAAAACGCATTCTTAACATATTAATATCAAAAAAGCCCTGACTCCACGTTCTTCTGCGGCATTATTTCTAACTACTAATTTTAAGATTTTAGTGTTTGTTTTGCATTTCTTTTAATGGAAAAACACAGTGACCACCTCAAAATACATTCCTAAGCATCCTTATTAAATAAAAATTCCCGTGAAACCTAATAGTGAATAGGCCTGAMATTATGACTGACTACCAATTTTAAGATTTTAGTATCTGCTGTTTCACGGTRTTTTTACATCCTCAAAATGCATTTTAAACATGCTTTATTTCAATAAATAAAAAATAAGGAATTTCCTCATTTGGGTCCACCCCCCTAAAACACAGTTCTGGAATCCGGGCCTGCATACAAGTCATCAGCACTGAAAAACTGAAGTAGACGATATGCTTGCTTCCGTAGCCTACAAATTTTTTGCTTTTAACTCAACATTTATTTGTTATGAGTACCTACATTGTTGAAAATTATCCTACTGTTTGATAATATTAAAATTGGCCCCAATAATAACATAACATCGGTGTGACTGTGAATCAACAAAATATATTAAAAAACTGAAAACCTTTATTACAGAGTACATAACATTAAGCTTTCTTTTTGTTAGCATTTTGATGTCACAATGTTGTTTTAAAACAACAAAAGAATCAAATCAATTTTAAATGTATAATCAGTGAACTTGTTTACGACTGCAACATATTTTCTCATATTGTACATTGCGTGTTACTACAGGCAAAGTTCTGGTATTATGCGTACTAACCGATAAAATTTATATAACCAATGATTAGCTTTTTCTTCAAGGGCTAGAACACCCTAATAACCATATAATCTCCACGGCCGTCACGATAGAAATAACTTTCTTATGTAACCACGAAAACAAATGAACCAACTCATCCTGATAAATTCTACAAATAGCAAACCCTGCCAGGGTGACTCACAATGCAAATTAAAAACAACAATTATGTTTAAGAGTGTGGTATATTTGACATCGAATAAATTACACGAATGTCATTGAAAAACACTCCAAGCGATAATTCAGCACCATGCAACTTATTTTGCCACTACTTATGTAGTATTTTAAAACGAACTTCGCGATTCTATCTGAGTACACAGATGAGAGAGAAGACATCGTAGAGAGAGGGCCGATGTTGAGTTGTTTTGGTGCGTCATATACACCGGATTGGCGTAGGTAATGGTTTGGGAAGCAACTGCTTATGGAAGCAGATTCCAGCAGTTCATTACATAAACGATGTTCTCCAACCATTTTACTACCCTTTGGACTTTGACTTCCACAAAACAGCGCCTCTTCATACGTAGCCCGTCACTGTTTTGCTATGCCTCCTAGATCGCCCCGTCCCATCAAATACGTTTATGGAGAAAATTAATTTGCCGCATCCTCCACAGATCCTAGCTCGCCTCCAGCAGGAAATTCAAACTGCCTGGGTAAAATTTCCCCAAAAAATTAATTACCGAATTTTTTGAACCCCTAAACGGAGAATATAATACATCTGAATTAACAGTCGTCAGACACATTAATAATTCTTTGTCTATAAAAGGGTGAAATGTTTATATTTAATTAAGACTAGCAGGTAGTAAAAATATAAATCCAAAAGGTCACGCAGTGTAGGTACACTGTACAGGATGTTACTAAGTGGAAGTTGGTCTATAATGAAAGTATAGTTGAAGCTACATGAAAATGTTTAGAAAGAGAGTTATACAAAATTAAGTGCTTTATGAGATGGAAATATTTTCAAATATATAGTGCACCTTCAGTTATACCGGAAAAGGACAATAACTTCCTTATTTTAAATAGAAATGAAAATAAATACCAGTTTGTTAATATTAAAGGTCTAAGTAGCACAATTTTACATTCTGAGCAAAATTTGACGTTTGCAGTATATGGCACCATTCTGAAAATGTCCGAAACGAAAGCACTCAGAAGGATGCGATTTCCAATTCGCTTCTGAAAGGAAGAACTTACTTTTCTCAAGTGTTTAGTGATATGAAGTTGGCAACGGTCACCAACGCTTTTGAGTAATTTGCGGTTTTTTTTTTCATCCAAAAAGTCTTATATTGTCGCGTTAGCTGTGGGTGATTTGTTTGGCGAATTTTCTTATGTCTCGCCGCAGGAATGTCATTACTTTCGCAGCTATTATATAGTCGTTACGTATTTTGACTTTGAGGTATTTTTAATGGGGTTTAATACGACACTCAAAACAAATGACAATTAAACAATAAAAACACAACAGATACTTAAGTAGCGATTCCCATTAATATTTCCATCGAAAAAATGTTTCCAATGGTGCCACTCCGTGCATTTGAAAATCACCTATGCAGATGGTCCAAGGGCCTTATTTAATAAGGATTCTCAGTACTGTATAATAGCAGTTGTTCCTTGATACAAAATCATTTTTATGAAATGTAGCTTCATCCGTATAAGCATTACAAAAAGGGCATCTCTATGTTGAAGTTTGTCTAACGCACTTTCAGAAAACTGCAATCAATTATTGAATTTTTGCTAGTAGGAGTGGTTTTTGGAGACTTACTAGAATGCATTCCTAATAAATTTGAAACTGTTCAACAAAAAAATACTTTGCCGCATGGACACAGAGATTTCCCAAGTACGCGCCCTTTAAATGGTAATAACCACTTATTTATAAAAACCAAGTTATGAATCTTTCATTGAATGCAATAACTGCTTGTATTTAATCAAATTTTCCTTATACTTAATGTATTTACACGCAATTATTCCGATGTATGTAGCTTTGTTTATGTAGTGCATGCCTTCCTCATTAAAGTTTCTTAGTAATTATTTCGATAATATTGAAGAATCAAGAAAAATGGGTTTATGACATCAGTCACATATTGCCACTAGTCCAGTAAAGTTAGTTGGATTCCTGTGTAAAATCTTACAATTCATTTAGGAAGAGTGGGTTTTCTCTACTGTTATTTCCATAGTGCTACTGAATAAATTAGTATTTCTTCAACTTTATTTTTTTAATTATACAGGGTCGCTACAAAGTATGGAACCAGCAGGATATTTCAGGTTCTGTTCGACAGATTTTTCTGAAATTGTGCATAGGCCTATGGGTAATTAAAAGCATTTTCTGGAATTTTTTCAACTCCGTGTCAGCTCTCGTTTCCGAGATATGGGCGCAAGTTGCAGTTTTTAATAGGAAGGAGGGTCAAAAGGCATATCATTGAAAAGGATATTTTTTCCTGATTTCAAAAATGTATCACATTTGTACAATTTATTGATTTTGAGTTGAGAAAAGTGTAAATACAATATTTGAGCATGACAAAGAACGA
>QCXZ01000067.1:0-20667 GCA_025024175.1 Rhyzopertha dominica
TGCAGACTTAGCCGAATATTTTATTTATAACATAGTAAATGCAACATCACTAGACTCACGGTTGATTCTGGAACTTTTAGATTTAAGAGACTTCCTTTTGGTCCTTCAGTCAGTGGCAATAGTTTTCAAACAATATTGATTTAACATTTTCAGCATTATCTCTGAAAAAGTCTTAATGCACATGGATGACCTAATCGTGATCGGATATCCAGAAAGCCATCGATCGAAAAACTTTAGAATAATTTTCAAAACTTGTAAAAATATTCCCTTCAGTTAAACTCAGAAGTATCAATTTTTCCGAAAATAAGTAACTTACCTAGGACATAGCATAATAGTTAGAGGTATCCGTATGATCAAAATTTGAAATAATTCAGAATTATCCACAACCAAATGCGTATGCAGTAAAAATATTTGTAGCGTTTTGCATTTATTATAGCAGATTCATGGAGTGTGTTTGGATAAGAAGAATTTGACAGTTAAAAAGTAACATTAATACATTAAGAAAGTGGGTAAGTTTTGTAACGCTTAACACACCTTCAAACCAATGTTATCGCTTTCGAATTCACATCAATCATGGGGCGACTCCCCCAGGGAATAAGCGTAAAGCTGAAGATAGCGAGGAGTCATTCCGTATCCTTAAAGCCGTTATAAATCAAGTTGGAGTGCGGTCGTAACTTGTGCTGATGTACAGCGAATATGACAACCACTACAACATACTGCAAAGCGCAACCAGCAATATAGGTCTACCGATGTCTATTGTCAAGAAAACGAATGGTGCTCCAAGGTGAGCCTGTGTATATAAGGTACTGTTTACTACAGAGGCGAGTCACCCATCAAGATGAAATTTTACATGCTATTAAGAAATGACCGCCTGTTGGCCTTTTGGTATCAAAATTGCTCCAGAAATATTTCTAAAAGTGGTAACTAAGATCTTTGGTGGCATAAAGGATGTTATATATACATATATCAATTGTAAATCTAATATTTTCATCAAAAGAGCCAAAAATTGTTAAAATTTCTTCCATGCCGTCCCTTGGAATTATCAGTAACAAATCGTCCACAAATTTTTTGATGAAAAATAAATTATAAGATAGTTTCGGTATGCAGGTATCAAGTAGATGGTCCATTATGTACTGCGCTAATATTGGACTCAATTTTGAGCCCATGGCACAACCAAAAATTTGTTTGTAGTATTTTTTCTTGGTAAGTAAAATAGTTATTGTCTAATATGAAGGATATTAACTCTAAGAACAACTGTCTTCTTTTATCAGTGGTCGAAATTTTGGAACATACGAAAAAAGGGTCAATTTTGTACCAGTGTTCACACAATATCTTGATAACTAACTGTTTTGAAATGTTTCCAAAAAGGTTTACTACGTCCAATGATACTACTTTATGATTTGGAGGAACTTGTATGTCCTTTATAGATTCAACAAAATGGAAAGTATCTTTTATATAATATCTGTTATTGGTATCATACGCTTTGGTTAGAATATCACAAAGTAATTTGGATAAGTTTGTCATTGGACTTCGAATGCTGGAAMCTATTGGTCTCAAAGGTACATCAGGTTTGTGGAGATTAGGGTTCCCATAAATCCTTGGTGTTATTGAATTGTATATTTATACAATTTTGCATTTTCCACGTTGAGAAATTTTTTTTTTCTAACTTACTTATATAAGAATTTGCTTTGGTTTGTATAGTCCGAGTCGGATCTCTTTTCAGTTCTTTAAAGTACTTTCTATCTAATAAAATATCCATCATCTTTTGTTGGTACTGCTCTCTATACAAAACAACTGTTGTTGTCACAAGTTAATAAAATACTGTTTTCAACTCCAAATAACCAAATTGAAGTTACAAATATAAGAGGACTTAATGAATGTGAAGATGTTGAAGAAAATCTCGGAATAATAGACCACGATTCAAGAATGAATGAATTACAGACATTTGGGTCTCTTCCTAATATAACAGTACTTACAACAAAATTAATAAAAAGTTTTTATTCAGAAAATATTAGAATTGCAATTAAAGATGTTAAAACAGGATATAATTTATTTAGTAAACTAAAAGCAAAAATTAAAAAGAAATTTCTGTCAAATGTTGTTTATTCATTAAAATGTGAAACTTGTGATAACACATATGTAGGGCAAACATCCCTATGGTTGAAAAACAGAATATCTCTACACAAGAGTGATGTTAATAATAAAAGGGACAGGTGTGCTCTAACAGCACATATTATAAATAACAACCATTCCATCTGTTGGGACAATGTAAATATTTTGGAAAGTGAGCAAAATTATAATAAGAGGTTATTTTTGGAAATGTATCATATAAATAAAACTAAAAATCCTATAAAAAAAAAATCGGACACTCAAAATTTAAGTAATATATATACGTACTCTGTATACGTATCAGATTTTGCATAAATAGAATATATTTTTTAAAGTTTAAAGTTGCTTATTTATTTAATGAAATACAAAATTAAAAGCAGATTTTATATGACAAATGTTGATTTAGTGACTATTTAAAATTAACAGTTGGTCATATTGTCAGAGTGGTAGTATTGGTTGGCGGTTTTGAAATTTGAATTTGAATTTGACAATACTTCTCAATATAATTTGGTGCAGAATTTTCCATAATTATAGTAGAATAATGTTAAAATAACTATCACCAATAATTTCAAATTTCCTGTAAGTAACACCATTGTATTTATTATTAGTAGGTAACTTTGTCTTGTATTGTATTGTAGTTGTCCTGATGAAGATCTAAATTACGATCGAAAGCTTGACTTTGGATAAAAGAGTGTTCTAATTGAATAAAAAAAAGGTCGAATAGCCCCAAAAAATAAAAAGTAAATATCAACTACGACCGCTACTATCTTGAATTATTATCACAGATGGGTTTTTATCAACACCTAAGATCTAGTTATGGAATACAAGCGGTTCACCTACTAAAAGAATGTAGTAAATTGAATAAAAGATGGCAAATCTTACTAATAGAAGAATTTTTCTTCATAAATGTAAGGATCATGGTATAATTCCAAACCACATAACAAACAGTTTGAAGAATCTAAACAGACTATTTAAAGAAGGAAACCAGCGGGTACAAAAGAAAATAACAGATTTTAATTTAAGGTTAAAATTTAAAATAATAAACTTAGAAATAAGTCATGTAAATTATCAAATTAGTCAAAATTCAGAATTAAAATTAAATTCAATTTCAAAACTGCAACAATTTCAGCCACAATACATAATTGAAGAATATAAAAGAAGACAAAAAATAACATTTAATAAGATATTTTATACGATAAAAACTAATATTATAAACAAATTTGAAAGGCTAAAGCAAAATCAAAAGTTACAATTTAGTGTTCAAAATAAATGGTTCACCAATTTGTCGAATACTGTAATACCTGAAAATGTTAAAACAGTGTTAGCTCTTGGTCCAAAATTTTGTTTAAAACATCAGTCAAAGACATTCATATAAGAAAATTTGTAGCAGATATAGAAAACCTTCTCGCCTTAGTTACTGAAGAACGTTAGAGACTTCTACAGAGCAAAATTTACTAGTATAATTACTAGTTATACACATAAAAATAATAATGTAAAAGATCCTTTAAATCTTTTCTACAAAGAAACAGAGTACTTCCTAAAAAACAACCTAAATTAGATTTTAATATCATTTTTATAAAAAAATTTGTAGATGACCTTATTTTAATAATACCTTCAGGGCGCATAGACAAAATAAAAACCACTTTTAATACATTTAATCGACATATAAAATTTACTGTAGAAAGGGAAGTTGACGGTGGGGTACATTTTTTAGATACCATGGTCATAAGAAATAACAACAAAATTATATTAGATTGATATCAAAAACCCACAGCATCCGGTAAATATATAAATTCTTTGGCAGATCATTCTACTAAAATTAAATTAAATTTTATTAAACAGATGAAAAAAAGAATTCAAATAATATCACATCAATATTTTTTAAACAAAATTTTAAAGAAATTGCAAAATTTATTATTAAAAAATAAATATCCTAAGGGTCTAGTTAATAAAATACTATTTTCAACTCCAAATAACCAAATTGAAGTTACAAATATAAGACGACTTAATGAATGTGAAGATATTGAAGAAAATCTCATAATAATAGACCACGATTCAAGAATGAATGAATTACAGAAATTTGGGTCTCTTCCTAATATAACAGGACTTACAACAAAATTAATAAGAAGTTTTTATTCAGAAAATATTAGAATTGCAATTAAAAATGTATAAATGTAAAAATGGATATAATTTATTTAGTAAACTAAAAGCAAAAACTCAAAAGAATTTTATGTCAAATGTTGTTTATTCATTAAAATGTGAAACTTMTGATAGMATATATGTGGGGCAAACATCCCAATGGTTGAAAAAMAGAATGATGTTAAWAATAAAAGAGACAGGTGTGCTCTAACAGCACATATTATAAATAACAMCMATTCCATCTGTTGGGACAATGTAAATATTTTGGAAATTTAGCAAAATTATAATAGGTTATTTTTGGAAATGTATCATATCAATAAAATTAAAAATCCTATAAATAAAAAATCGGACACTCAAAATTAAGTAATATATATACTTACTTGTTATCACAGATTTTGCATAAATAGAATATATCTTTTAAGGTTTAAAGTTGCTTATTTATTTAATGAAATACAAAACTAAAAGCGGATTTTCTATGACAAATGTGTATTAGTGACTATTTAAAATTAACAGTTGGTCATATTGTCAGAGTGGCGGGTTTGAAATTTGAATTTGACAATACGTCTCAATATAATTTCGTACAGAATTTTCCATAATTATAGTAGAATAATGTTAAAATAACTATTACTAAAAATCTCAAATTTCCTGTAAGTAACACCATTGTATTTATTATTAGTAGGTATCTTTGTCTTGTATTGTATTGTAGTTGTCCTGATGAAGATCTAAATTAAAGATCGAAAGCTTCACTTTGGATAAAAGAGTGTTCTAATTGAATAAAAAAGGTCGAACAGCCCCAAAAAATTGCAGTCTTCGTCAAGTCTTCGATTCATACGAAATTCAAAAGCAAAATATAAGTGGTTTGTGAATTTGATTACGACGTATATGTCACCTTAAATATTTTTCTCTAGTCATTATATTGTATTAAAATTTACCATTGTGATATATGCGAAATACATTTAGCATATACTTATTAAATTTAATTTCCAAAGATTCCTTTCCTATATAATAGAGCTGTCTAGTTAAACCTCAATTTTGTAAGTAACATATTGTTCCATTTTTGTAATCTTAATGTAATTATTGGATTGTTGTTTGTAGAAAGCCCTGAAAAAGACTGCAATAAAGCGGTCGAAAACTTGGCAAGAATAAAGAGTTTTCTTTGATTTTTACCACCAGGTCGAATTCCCCCAATAAATCTTACCTGAATATATATATATATATATATATATATATATATATATATATATATATATAAATAAAAAATCACGTATTAACAATCTTAGCAACATTTATAATTACCTCTTTCATTTAGACTCCATATATGACCAGTCTCGTTTCCCGGTAGCTTGTTTTTGTAAAATTAATTTATCTTTCATCAATTTTTTGTCACCTTTTTATGCCATTTTTGACACCTGGCAAAAAAATTTTTTCTTACACTTGTGTTTTGTTGATGGACCACATACCTTTGTGCCTGATGTTTGTGACGAAGTAGTTTGCTGCCTAATGAATTTAAAAACCTTTGCATCTTATGATCGGCTTTTTGCTGTAAGTTGTATTTTATTATCATTTTGATGTATTGTATCACACTGGTTTTTCTTTGTTCTTTAGTTGTTCTGATGAAGGGCCACTAATTTAGGCCCGAAATATAAACATTAGCAATATTTGCCTCGCCTATTATTGCCCCTATAGCCGGATACCCAAGAATATAAAAACTTATTGTATTATATATATATATATATATATATATATATATATATATATATATATATATATATATATATATAATAAAATTAATGGAGATACTCGCCGGCGAAATTCTATATAAATTATAACTTAATAATTAGGTATTCCGGCAGGTTCGGGCTTCAATTAGATAGCGAAGCTAGAGGTGCTATAGAAGAACATTGCGTTTCAGGATTGTTACTTTGTAGTTGTTTCTGATGAAGGGTCACACTAGACTCGAAATATAAACAAATAGCATTGAAGCCAGAACCTGCCGGAATACCCAATTATTAAGTTATAATTTATATAAATATATAACGTTAAATGGAAATAACAGTCGTATTTAATTGTATTAATTGTATTTAATTGTATTTAAATCTTCGTGTTTAAGGGGAATTCGACTTTTGTTGAAATTATGTAAACTCTTGTCTGAAATTGAGGTTTATATATATATATATATATATATATATATATATATATATATATATATATACAGGGTGTCCCTGAACATGTGGGCAATATCTCGGGATCTGATAGCTGAGCTAAAAACATCACTATTTTACAGTATCTTTTTTGATATAACGTCCGCCTACTGAGATATTCACCCCTAAAGCTCTTTTGAAAAAATTGGTTTCTCCGAAATATCTTTTATACCGCCTGATATAATTTGATGAAATTTTCGCCATTAATATTTATAATGCAGGCGGTTAGAATAGTGCAGACACAGTTTTTTGTAACTGCACGGGGAAGTTGGGGGTAAACTACCCTTCACCGTTTTTTTCTCTTAATTTTAAGGCGGGTGAGATTTTTTCCCCGAAATAGGCGTTCTTCAATTCTATCAAACTTAAGAAGAAAAAAAGGTACTCTTTATTCATTACCCTAATGTTAACCGTTTTCGAGAAAAATGCTGTTGAATTACATGGTTCACATTTTCACTTGCGTCCACACGAGCAATTTAATTTTTATAGTAGGCGCTAAAAAATATTATTAGCTGTCACTCCATTTAATTTTCCTGGTGTGAATGTTATCCAACAATCATTTTAAAATGCAATATTCATTTCCTGAATATGCTGACATGCATTTAGTGTATGGTCTAGCCCTTGGTAATAGTACAGAAGCTGTGAGGTTGTACGCAGAACGATTTCCTGACCGTAGGATTCCTGATCGGAAAACTTTTGAACGGGTTGATAGACGTTTAAGGGAGACAGGTGGGACATAAAATTATCCATAAAGGCATGTTTATATCAATTTGTAATTATTAGGAAAATTTGTAAAAGATAGCTTGAACGGTGGCGTCCAAAGAAGAGTACGCACAATGGTCCTAGAGGAGAACGTTTTGGATAGCGTGGCTGCGGATCCTACCAATAGTATTAGAAAACTTGCGGTGCAACACAATGTGTCCAAAAACACTATTTCCAGAATTTTTCAAGAGCAATTACTGCACTCTTTTCATGTTCAAAAGGTACATGCTCTAAGTCATGAAGATTTTCCTGCTAGAGTGGAATTTTCAAATTGGGTCTTAGAACAGCACACAAATAACAGGGATTTTACTAGTTCGATTCTTTATTCAGATGAGGCTGGTTTCACGAAAAACGGTGTAATAAATTCACACAATTTACATGTTTGGGCGGACGAAAACCCTAATTCCACAGTGGTTGCAAGACACCAGTTCCAGTTTCAGTCTGTTAATGTTTGGGCGGGAATCATAGGGGACCATTTAATAGGACCATATGTGCTACCTCCAAGATTAAATGGGGAACTCTATTTGCAGTTCCTTCAAAATAACTTACAACAGCTTTTAGAAGACGTTCCATTAGCAACCAGAAGAAACATGTGGTTCATGCATGATGGCGCACCACCCCACTTTAGTATTGCTGTGCGACAATTTTTAAATAATGCGTATCCAAATCGATGGATAGGTCGAGGAGGACCTGTTGCTTGGCCTCCTCGATCGCCAGATTTTAACCCCCTCGATTTCTATTTGTGGGGGCACCTGAAAAAACTTAGTTTACTCTACTCCTGTAGAAACGAGGGATAATCTAATACAACGTATAGTATTTTACTGTGATGAAATACGTAATAACGCTGCCGTGTTTTGGAGAATCCGGCAGTCTTTAATTCGTCGGGCCCGAAAATGCATTGAAGTTGGAGGAGCTCCAACTTCTTAACTTTTCTTCTTAATTTTTTTTTGTAGCTCCATGTAGTTTTTAAGTGTTCTTCGTAATGTTATATTTATGTAATTATTTATTACATACAATAATTATATGCAAAGCCCAATGCAATTGATTTTCTGTCTCCACTGCACTACACTTAAATGTTGGTCAAAGTAATATTTGAAAACAAGTTCTAATTAAATGTCTGAAAGATTATTGTGACTGGACTGTCATAAAATACTTTAGTAGTTTACCTATGCCATTCGCTATTTACAATAATGCTTGTAATAACATTTAAAACTTGATTTCTTTTTGAAAATAGTCTATTTTAGCTAGTATGTATTCCATTTTAGTATTTCTAGTTTTTTTTTCTACAACAACGGCCTAAAAGTGTTGTTCAGTATGCCTACTATAAAAATCAAATTGCTCGTGTGGGCGCAAGCGAAAATGTGAACCATGTTATTCAAGTACATTTTTCTCGAAAACGGTTAACTTTAGGGTAATGAATAAAGAGTACCTTTTTTCCTTCTTAAGTTTGGGAGAATTGAAAAAACGCCTATTTCGGGGAAAAAATCTTACCCGCCTTAAAATTAAGAGAAAAAAACGGTGAAGGGTAGTTTACCCCCAACTTCCCCGTGCAATTACAAAAACTGTGTCTGCACTATTCTAACCGCCTCCATTTTAAATATTAATGGCGAAAATTTCATCAAATTATATCAAGCGGTATAAAAGATATTTCGGAGAAACCACTTTTTCCAAAGGAGCTTTAGGGGTGAATATCTCAGTAGGCGAACGATATATCAAAAAAAGTTATACTGTAAAATAGTGATGTTTTTAGCTCAGCTATCAGATCCCGAGATATTGCCCACATGTTCAGGGACACCCTGTGTATATATATATATATATATATATATATATATATATATATATATATATATATATATATTGCTTCTCTGATGATGCGTTTGGTCTCTATGCTCGCTATGACTTTAGTGTTGCTGAAGTGAATTTCATGCGACGTCGTTCTTACATGTTCTGCTAAAGATGATGTTCATTCCATTTTTCGAACTGCATTCCGGTGTTCTTCGTGTCGTACGTTAATCCTYCTGTTGGTTTGACCAACGTAGCTGCCCTCACAGTCTCTGCATGGAATTTCGTATATCCCTTGCGCTTCCA
The DNA here is from genome assembly GCA_025024175.1 of Rhyzopertha dominica. Lineage (NCBI taxonomy): Eukaryota > Metazoa > Arthropoda > Insecta > Coleoptera > Bostrichidae > Rhyzopertha > Rhyzopertha dominica. Next base: position 9,297 of record QCXZ01000067.1, read on the forward strand.
GTTCTACCTTTGTTTTTGTGTTCGGAAGTATCTGGCTTATTTTTCTTGTAGTGGTAAATGTGGTCGCGATTTTGTGTTTCTTTAGCACCTTGCTGACTTTTTCTGCTGTTTCTTTGATGTACGTTAGATAGGCTTGTTTATCGTCTTGTTTGTACCTCTGCTCCTTGTAGACGAAGTAGGTGTTTGTACGATTCCTTTCTCTTCACGATAGCAATGTAATTTAAACGATTGCGTAATAAAACGTTTTTTATTTTTGTGCTTTTACAACAGATTTAACAAACTTTCTGCGATACATTATAGGTTAAGTTGAAATCTTAACGCTACAGCCGCACGAATCTCGATACCGGCTGCGCACGTCCAGTCCTTCTCGGAGGCGCTCGGGGATGTCATCGGCTTTGATGTTCACTGAGAATTCAAATACGCGCGCGGTATTTAAACACGGCGGAATCTCATACAATATTCTTTAAACAATGTTTGACCAGTTCCATGATGAGATTAAATAAATAGGACATACCTTTTTACAGCAAGAAATAATGCCAGATAACAAGGTTGAAGCAATTAATAAAATATCAACACTGAATAATAAAGACATATTGCGAAAATATTTAGGAATGGCGACATACTTTTCAAAATTTATACCAAATTTATCACAAAAGTCGCACAACCTCAGACAGTTAATCAAAATGAATTCAGAATTCACAACCTTACTGACAAAAAACGTTTTGCGGTATTTTTATAATAAAAAAACTATAGTTCTCTCAATAGACAGCTCAAAAGATGGGCTAGGAGCAGTTATGCTGCAAAATTTAGCTCCACTAGTGAATGCGTCTAAATCGTTACATGAAACTTACAAAAATTATGTACAGATTGAAGAAGACTAGTGATTTTGTTCGGATGCCAGAGATTTCATCAATATTTATATGGAAAATCACTCATAGTAGAGACGGATCATAAACCGCTAAGAGCAATTTTTCAAAAATGTTAGACAATGTACCTGTTAGATTACTAAGATTATTATTAAGTTTGCAAAATTATGATTTCACGATAAAGCATAAGGCAGGAAAAATTTATATTTTGGAGATATGCTGTTAACGCAATTGATTTTTGTAAGAACAATGGAATTATTATGATTACATTTCAACACAATACAAAGCAACCACCGGATTGAACACTTTTTAGACCTTTCATAATACTGCTAGTAGCGAATCCTGGGCAACCAATTTTAATTTATGATATAATGGGGTCGTCCCACACATTAAAATTTGATAGTTTTAACCTATGCCTTTTATTGCTTACATCATTAATGTTAGTGCTAAGCATCTATTTTGCTTTCAGATTAATTTAACTCCTAACAAACGGCGGTAGAAAAAATTACCCTGTTTCAAACCTTTCCTTAAATCTGCCATTAATATCGTAATAAGTTCCTAGTTTCCGTCATGCGCACTCTTACAGCTCCCTAGATAGCAGACGCTCACTGTTGTCAGTTTTATAAATAGCGAGAAATACGAATAATGAGAGTGAGAGAGAGGGACGAAGGTATAACTGTCAACGTCAATGCAATGTAAACATAAGACATAACCTGGTGATACCCTGCAACCTGCAACTGTTGCTTTGTTCTTTGTTGTGTACGGACGCTTTTCGTTAGTATTCTTGCAACACGGAACAAAACACTTCTTAACGTAAACCATTCTTACATAAAAAAACAACGGAATCTTTTTCGACAACGTCTTACTCAACCACTTAATCTGACAAATACAAATAAAAAAACTCGAAAGTTTAACCAAACTATGTAAACTGTAAACAAAATCKCTAGAGTTAGGTTAGGGTTATTACGTTGCATATGGGACACATACAGCCCGTGCGATGTTGCAGTGGTACTTTAACGTTTTCTTTCTAACCACAACCAGAGACAGTCCTGCTAGTTTCAAAATTTATAATGTCGTTGTCATAGGTAAGTATACAAACTTTAAACATTGTCAAGCAATAACTCAAGCGTCGTTTAATTCCTTATAATAAAAACATTGGTTCAACAGCAGGTTCGACGGTTACAGTGTTTTCGTGTTTTAACAAAAGGCCAGTGAATGCGCTTATTATGTTGAACTATTCAGTATAGAATAAACTGACTGAAGGGCGATTTAAGTTATTTTCACAAATACGCCTTAAGTTGATTCATGAAAACCCCATATCAAAAATATACTTATCATTGTCACAATGTCAGTTTATGTGTACTTTCCTCACTGCATCAAGAAAATTTGCCCACATTGGCAACGCGACGCAGCTGAATAAAAAATGTAAACAAATAAAACTGGCAATGCCGCTAGAACACAGGTGTTTTGTTGATGTTTCTTGCTTTCGTCAGCACGCGAGTCATTTACGTCATCTCCGTGGCGGAAAATCGAGGAATTTGAAATGGATATTACAAATCCACACTTTCCCATTTTTTTTTCTCGGCCAACAAGAACCGAAAAAAATCGCAAAAAAATGTCTTTGTGTTTGAGTTTCTATGTACATTGTAAATGTAAAATAAAAAAAATGTGGGACGACTCCATTGAACTTCTAGGTAAGGCATATCCAAAAGCATTTACCGCATCCAACATTCAGAAGGGCTTTGAAGTTAGTTGACTTTATCCCATCAATGAAAATATCTTTGATAAAGACGAATTCTTATCAACATACATAACTGATTGTCCTTTGCAAAAAGCTGTTAATGGTGAAGGTCAGAGTAACAGTGAACACTGACAGGAGGAAGAAGCTACTACCACTGCGGTAAGAGCAACGGGAGGAAGAAGTTAATAAATCGGTTATGGAAATCGATGTCTCAACTCCATCTAGTTCTAATGCAGTTCTGGAACAGCCTATGAAAATTTTTATATCTCCTGAGATATTGGAGACCTTATCCAAAGGCGCCTGCTCGTAAATTAAAAATAGGAAGGCCTAGAGATGATAAGTCACAGATACTTACAGAAACTCCGGAAAAAGAGGAAACAGGGGCTCTAAAATAGGAAAATAAATAAGAAAAGATATCACCTAACAAAGTCCAAACGGTTAAGAAGCAACTAGTAAAAGATGTAAGAGGGTTTCAAAGAATGTTACTAAGCTGAACGTGCAGTTGAGTTCCAGTGAGGACGAGATATTTGAGAGCAAGATTTATTACATGATAAAGAATTAGACTATTCAACTGAAACTGATAATATCAATAAAGGTGACCTTGTTTTGGAGAAAGTGGCAGGAAAAAATGTTTTAGTTATTATGACGCGGAAATAGTAAACTGTGGGAATAACAATGAACTTAGATATTTAAGAAGATTTTTAAATCCAAATAATTTTATTAATGACGCTTCAGAAACTTATGACTGATATTCGAGGGTGAATGCTTTCAGCGTCCATAATATAAGATAATATTTTGTCGGATAGATCGCTGTCTCTTGAAGACACTGACAAAAAGTTAATAGTCKGACGTTTCGATTAMACCTGTAATCTTTGTCAAAGACGGAGAACCTGACACAAGTTCAAACAAAATTTTGAAAGTAAATAAACAAATCACCAAGGATGCGAGACGTCATAGAAACAACGTGCCAACCTGACAAAAAGGAACCTAACGATGAAAAAGGAACTACCTACCTACTAGATATACGTCATAGAAACAACGTGCCAACCTGATAAAAAAGGAACCTATCGATGAAAAAGGAACTACCTACCTACTAGATATACCCGAACTACTTGATAAAAGATAACTACAAAATGGCCTTCCAAATGTCACCTAACTCATAATTTCCACAATCCCTATTAAAATTATTAGTATTCCTGCAAATTTCTATAGCTTCGTTTATTAGACGTTTGTGATAATATTTTTCTCTATGTAAAATATGGGTGTTCAGCTACGAAAGATTTATAACTGATATTGTACGCAGGCTACCTCAGCCACACACTGTACGGCTGCACGTTACGGCTCAACATTATAATTTAATATTGAGTTTAGCACCTACAATGTTAAATAGATCATCTTAAAACTAAAGTAATATTTTGATATGCAAGATTTTTTCACTTTAATAATTTTTTAAAGTACTGTTGTATAAATAAATGAAATGTGAAGGAACTGCTCTCATTAGGCGCTTTTTCTAATATCGACCTGAGGTACAATATATGGTGGTCCAATGTACATGACCATATTATACATTGGATGAAATTGTCAGATTTAACTAAATTGGACTTTTTAACCAAACGCTACGCATTAGAACGAAAAGATATAAAATACAGTTAGGTAAATAGTAGCAGTATCTCGAATATATTTCATTTTCTGAAAATACGAAATACATACTAATTAACCAGAAATAATATGAAAAAATTACCAAGGTACAACACTCTTCCCTACAAGATACGCTACATTGTTAACTTCAAACTTCCTCTCCACATCTCGGACTTCATTGATGAATTTAAATGACTGCTTAAGGACTAGTGTTGTTAAGTTATTAGTTACAATTACTTGAAAAATCAGGTAACTGAATTACTTTTGTTGTAATTGAAGCAGTAATTAATTAATAATTATTTATCCATTTTATTATAATTACAACTAAATTTTCACAAGAACTTTCCACACAACTATTTTTAATCTGTGAAAAGATTAAATACGTTTGCAAACCAGTAAACAGATACATATCAAAAAACGTTTCCATAAGCAAAAACTATTTACAGTGCTTTGGCAAAATAATTTATTTGGATTAGTGTTAGTAGATTGACTAAAGCTTCCGCTGAAGAACGCGTTGCGCTAAGGCACAGAATGTARTACTCTGCAAGATGGAATTCACATTTTTACTGTTGCAACTATCCTCACTTGGATTCAATTTGCAGAGTGATAAAAGCAACTAAACTTAAATCAGCTAAATTAGATTTTTTGCAAGAATAATTTATGGTAATGAAACTCTTTACGAAAAATCGGTTATATCTGGGGTGCTGTCAACTATTTTTCAATTAATCCAAGGGTGGTGAACAAAAAAATAAAAATTATGTGCCCAATTTTAGGACAAATATTAATAATCTTTTTCACACATTTTTAGATTTCAATCAGTTATTCAGAAGACCATACATTGAGGCATCTTGTTCCTTACCGCAGTTTAGTTAAAAACTGGATTCATTCTGATAATGGTAAAGGAAATTATGTCGCAGTTACACAATTTACCATGGGTGAAGTCCAGAACACTTTTTTCCTTCAAGTGCAATAGCAAATGGCATTGCGATTTACCAGTAGAATATAAATTTACACATTTTTTATTATATGGATGTTCCATTTTGCGTTTGTAATCTACATTAATAAAATTAATAAGTAATATGAGTTATATTATTAATTACTAGTTAGAGTTGCAAATTTGAACATAAAAATAATTAAGATAATTCTGTCCTGCTAAGCTGAAGTGCAGTATCCAAAATTTTCGATTTTGAGTTATATATGTTTTTCCACATTTTCGACTACAAGGAATCCAATGGACTAGTCAAAAATGCCGTATCACTAACTCATTATGAATTATAGCAAATATTATTTGCCGTAAGTACAACAAAGGTGTCAGTTTGAAAAACAAGAGTGTCGTAAGTACAAGGTGCTAATTAAGAATGCAGTAACTCCACTGTACATACTGCACTTATACTTAGTATGGTTCACATACGGCACTTTTGCTTAGCAAATGTGAAACAAATTGTGTATATACTGCATTACTGCCGTAGTGATGTTTTTAGGTTATGTTAGCAGTTGCACATTATGCGACAGTCGCCATTTAATTTTTGAAGTGGTTAGTTAAGTGTTTAAAGTTATTTCACTAGGGTATCTTGTTTATAAAAGAAAATATGAACTCTTCAAGGTGTAACAATAGTGTATCAACTCGTGCAAAACTTTTACTTAACTTAGCTCTCGAAAGCAACAAGTCTCATTCAGGTAAAAAAGAGAAAAAGTTATTAACTTTTTYATCTAAGCCTATTATTACAGAAACGCCAGGCAGTACAACATTTGAAAGTGCACAAAAATCTCGAGTTTGCACACCCGTTGTAAATTTGCCAGATAACGTTACCAATACGAAATCAGATATATCGGCACATAACAGTCACATACTAGTTTATGATATGAATACTAAAACACTTATACCAGGGGCATTAGAAGAATATGATGTAGGTGCGATGGTGCATTTACACCCACTGACCAGACACCAAATAAACCTAAATGAGTAATATGAAAACCTGGATGTAAGCTTAGCACTACAAAACAGTGAAAATTCGATCTTTGAAGAGGATATTGGTGCACAACAGCAAGTAGATCTAGGCGTAATTGAAGGATACGAAAATCTAGATATAAATATAGCTCAACAAGACAATGACCATTTTAATTTATTAGAACACGTCGATTTACAAGAAAACAATTATTTGGAAAATGAAACCAATGTTGAAAATAACTTAAACTTAGAAAATGTAAACACCTTATATGGAAATAGCAACTATAGGAAGCCTGAAACAGTCAAAGTGAACAGTAAATTTTACGAAGACACTGCAGGCTTTCAACAAAATGAAGTTCCAGAAAGACATGGAGAGACTTTGGATCTAGATCAGAATAGCAAGAAAAGAAAAAAGTTTGATATTAGTCTAGAAGAAAGGAAACGAATGAAGATTGAGGTCATGAAAATATCCCATTCGGTAAAACCAGTACCTTGTGAAAAAGTCGATGGGTTTTGTAAAAAGAAGTGTGGTCGGAATATTGATGGGGCAAGAAGAATGTGCATAAACAAACAGTTTTGGGATATGATTTGAACTGAACGTAGACATTTTATTTTGACCTCAAGTGAAAAAATAGATGTTATCCGAAGAAGGGTTAAAACCAGTGATATAGGAAGTGAAAGGAGATCACTTTCTATAAATACCGCCCGCAAGATGACAATGATGTACCACATGAGGTGTGTAAGAGTTTTTTTCTTACAACTTTAGGTTTTAAGAAAACTAATGACAGATTTGTTCATTATACGCTGACTAATACCCCGAAAGGTGCATTAGCTCCACTGAGAGATAAAAGAGGAAAACCGCCATCAACAAGAAAGGGCCCCCATGACAAAATCATTCAGCACATTGAAACATTTCATCCCACCATATCACACTATAGACGGGAGCATGCTCCAAATGTTCGATACCTTCCAAGTGATGTTAACATTGTTCTAATGCACAATGATTTTCTAAAAAAAATTTCTGAGTTTAAAGGGACAGTGTCTTACGATTTGTATAGACGCATTGTTACAGAACAACGTATATCATTTGCTTCACTAGGTCACGAGGAGTGTAAGAAATGCGAACAGTTTAAGCTTCATGAGCATAAAAAAGAAACTCTTGACCCTACTTGTGATTTTTGCCAGCAATGGAAGATTCACAATGAGTTGGTTATTGAGGCAAGAACTGCTTACAAATATTTTTCCAAACATAAATTACCAGATGATACTATTTGCTTTTCAAGTGACATGCAGAAAATCATTATGTTGCTTAGAGTGGACATATTTAAAAAAGTACTGTTTATGAAACGCTTGATTGCTTATCACGAAACGTTTGCTCCTGTTGGTCAAAAAAGTAAATTAAAGGTACACTCCATGGTGTGGCATGAAGGAATATCTGGTCGCAATAAAGAAGACAATGTGAGTGCTCTATATATGTTTCTGAAACAACACAGAGATGTTGACAAGATTGTTATCTGGATGGATAATTGTTCCTCGCAAAATAAAAACTGGTGTATGCTTACATTTTTAGTTTATGTAATTAATTCATCTGACATTGCGGCCAAGGAAATAGTTTTAAACTATTTTCAATCTGGTTATTCTTTCATGAGTGCGGACAGCTTTCATCACCAAGTGGAACAGTCTTTAAATATGCAACGAAAAACTTATGATTTTGAGGACTTTGTTACTGCTGTCAAGAAAGCTAATTCTGGATATGTTGAGGTACTTAAAATGCAATATGACGACTTTTTTTACTGGCCTACATATACTTCACAACAGAAATTGAAAAACGCACCAAGACTATATTTAAGTGACATTGTTCATATTAAAGCCGTGAGAGGCACTAATTATTTATGGTGCAGAACGAACTACGATGAAATGAGCCCCTACCAGCAACTAGATTTTCTAGAAAAGAAAGCATGAAATCTATCACACTTCCGCGCCACCACACTACTCCATGTGGATTTCCAGGGGAGAAGAAAAATAATATTTTACAATCCCTAAATGAAGTATTGCTAGAGAATAGGAAACAGTTTTGGAAAGATTTGCCAAATCCCCAGCCGAAAGAGTGATCTTTGAAAGCCTAAGTAGTGAAAGTGATCGAACCTTTGAGTCACCCCTGGTTCAATTTGGATTTCCAGATCAGATTCGTATTCAACAAATTCTACAAACTACTACCGAATATAAATAAAATTCTAAGAATCATACCATATATTCAAATAAAAATTACCAAAACATGTGACTTAAATTTATACAATGTTAATAAAATTGTATAATAATTTTTACTAAAAAATTAAAAACTGATCCATTTTCTCTAGGTGGAGTTATTAACTAATTCTTCTTAAAGAAAATAATTCTTAAAGTGAACTTTATTTTTAACAATTGTAAAGCGTTTTCGGCTACATGTTAGCCATCGTCAGTACAAAAATTATTTGTGAAAGGAAACTAACAGTTTGACAAAGTAAAAAAAATAAAATAATAAAAAATAAAGTGAAAGTTCACTTTAAGAATTATTTTCTTTAAGAAGAATTAATTTTTATTGTTTATTATTTATTTAAATATAACTTTATAGTTATTTTAATAACTCTTAACACCTCCATAAATACATTAATGACTCGTTTGTTACATACGGCATTTTATTCAACAAATAATCAAATAATATACTTAGCAAAAGTGCCGTATGTACAGCATTTCATTTTATTTTAATTTTTTAATGTATTTAACAGTAAGTATACAAAATTTGCCATGCGTGTTTTGYACAAATGTGTCTAAAGGCTCAACAAACAAAATATATAATATGACTGTTTGCAAAAGTACAGCAGCATGGCAAACTTTAAACGATGTTTCCTCAAAATCTACWTTTTGTTACTTACGGCACTTAAGCTTAGTAGGGCAGAATTAGTACTGACTCGATTAGATGTAAGTTTTTGAGTTCCGTTTTATGTAATAAAATTTATGTTTTACTGTCAAAATAACTAAGAATAAGCGAAAATACGAGTAACATACAATCGTTTCAAAACTTTTACCAACTTTCTATTTGATCGTATCCAAAAAGTTGATGTAACTGATTATTGAAATTACATCAGAGCGTGTAATTGTAATTAGTTGTGATAGCATATTGTATAATTTGAATTGTAACGCATGCCTCGCGCATGTTCACTCATTGCTATCTTCGTTCGTTCATGGACCAATAGGAAGGCACACGTTGGAAACAAGTGCCTACAGGTTTTGTTTGCTTCGTTTTAATCACGAGATTTCCGTTGTGGATCAATTACAGTATATTTTACTTTGTTTGATGTTATATTAAGTGAAACGTCGCCACCGATAAAAAGCAGTACCTGGACTTATTTTATATTAGATGAAAGTGATCCGGAGAAGTCCGTGTGCAAAATATGCGATCAAAGTTGCTCACGGATGGGACATACTACAACATCGTTGAAAAACCATTTATTTTAAGATAGCGAGGAGTCATTCCCTAGTCTTAAAGTGGTTACAAATCAAACTGGAGTGCGGTCACAACTTGTGCTGATGTACAGCGAACATGTAAACTCCTACAACATTGTCAAGCAGTCGAATATAAGGTAAGTATTTACTATAGAAGCGAGTCATCCACCAAGATAAAATTTTACATGCTATTAAGGAATGACCTCCTGTTAGGTTACCCTTTGGTATCAAAATTGCTCCAGAAATATTTCAAAAAGTGGTTACTAAAATTTTTGGTGGCATAAAAGGAGTTAAAAAACTCATACCCAGCAACATTAGTAAATAAAATACTGTATTCAACTCCAGAACAAACTAATGTAATTGATGAAGAAAGAGAACCATCTCAAAATATTCAATACTAGGACACTGAACAACGGGACACAAACCAAAATAATGAAGTATGTCGTTTTGGGTCGATCAGCAACATCACAGGCTTAACAACTAGGATTATAGGCACTTTTCATAAAGAAAAGATAATAATAGCTATTAGGAACATAAAAAAAGGTTCACGATTGTTTAGTGCACTAAAATCAAAAATTCCAATAAAATTCCAGTCTAACGTTATTTACAATTTAAACTATGAGACCTGTTATTACGGTCATTTTTATTTGTATAAGTATTGTAGTCTAAATTGCGTATAATCAAGTTTCCCTATATCCATTGTGTCATCTATGTTTTGGTGTCCTAGATAGAAAATAAAATTTGTTTTGAATAATGTCATAATTGAACGATAGAATTTTTGAGGGAAGCTGAATTTCTTCCAATTATTGAAGAACGCAGAGGCGGATTCCGCAGCTTATACTCACGGGTGGTTGATCGTATTCTGGGATTGTTAGTAGGCAGTAGTATTGTTTGGGATCAACTGCTACCGTAAGGGATCAATTTATCTATCATTTGGAATTTATTTTGGTTAGCAAGAAACCCTCTTGTCTGAGGTAATGGAAAAATGATAAGTAGTATCGAGCTAAATGTAACATTATAGGGTTTCTTTTGGTATTGGATTTTGAAATTGCTTTGGTGTTTTCGTGGAGGCTGTTTGACGCTTGTGTAGGGTCCGTGGCAGTGTCGCCGATCCATCCAGGGGCCGCCGATAGCTGGCGGAGAAAGGGGAGGTCCTCGTGTGTGCTACTTGAAAGTAATTTTTGGGAAGGTCCCAGTGAGTACCCCCCACTTGACATTAGTCGCGTCAGGGTGACATCGAAATTTAGTTAGTTATTGTATTCAAAAATTTTGTGAAGGGAGTTTACGTAAACAACCTAGTATTAAGTTTCTGTTCTCATTCTCGTTTGTTGCATTAATAGTCTTAATATATTGTTATTCTGTTTGTACGATTTTTTTTATTGTTGGGCAGTGAATGAAAGACCAGGCTATGTTTTGAAGGTAATTGTGTTTATTAGTTTTGGGGTTCCTCCAACAACATTTGTGTGTGTGTGATACAAAACTATTTTGCGCCCCTTATCAACACCTTGTTGACCCACCCTGTCTCCACTGCAGCTAGACGGCGCACGCATACGAGTTGGATCCCACAGTTTGGAGTTATAGCAGAATCGTGGTAATAAATTTGTAATAAATTTTGGCGCCCAACGTGAGTCATCTCTTTTTCTTTCATTGCTCAAGTGCATTGTTAGGTGTTGTCGTCGTCGTCATAACATTGTT
>QCXZ01000068.1:0-22991 GCA_025024175.1 Rhyzopertha dominica
TTCGTTGATAATTTGCGTTTTACTGACTTCTAATCCGGTTCCGATGGACCAATGTTGAGGATTGACACTTTTATTTGTTGTTGTTTAGCAATGAAACACACTTTAAACTGAATACTCGATTTATTTAACCGGAGCGACGATACAGCGTGATCACCGCCGGTGCCATTTACAAAACATGTATTGTGCACACGCGCACAGTTGCCGGTTTGTCGCGTTTTTGGTTAGACAACGCGTACGTATAAGAATACATTTTTAAAACAAAATAAGTTTTCCAAACAGACATCTTAAACGCAAGATCAAATTCGTATCAATCAACTTTAAAATATGATGCTGACGCCTGTAAGAAATAATGTTGTCGAGAAAGATGAATTCCCTCACAGAACCACAGTATTTCGATGGTATACAGAAATTACAAGACGTAGATTGAATTGACTACGGTTGAAGAATTTTTAGGACATTCTGTTGTAGCCATCACTCCTGAAAGTATAAGTTATCGGCTGATAGGATACATTGAAAATGAAAATTTATACATCTGCGTTTTATAAATTTTTACTTGACTTGAAGTGTGAACGACTTATGGGCCTTCTATWACAATACTGCCAGAAAATGCGAATAAGTTTCAGTCTAGCGATTCATATGACGAAGCGATGACAATTGGTTTTATAATTATGATGTTTCATCAAAAACCTGAAAACATGAGGGTATTTGGAGATGCAAGTTTAAAGAACGCGGGAAGTAAACAAAAGAATGTGGTAATAATTGGTGGTTTATGGTATGTCCATATTTGTTTACCACAACTTAGTAACAAGCTCAATGGATTATTTCCATTCATTAAAATGCCGTTCAGCTCTTAGATATCTAGAATCGATCAAGAGTGCGTGTACCTTCCTGAAAAAAAAAAAACCGTGTACAAAATGTTCATGTCATATGCATAACTTATTAATAGATTGGCAAAAGTTCCATAGCGACCAATGTATTTTGTGTTTCGATAATTTAGTTAACTCGCGTATTTATTGTTTCTTTTTTCATCACCACTAAACGTTATGATTATATTATATATGCCAGATGTCTAATACTCGTATTATGGTTTTCACGTAAACGTCTGTGTTAAGTAGGCTAATACATTATTTTTTTCAGAAACAATTTGTTCTACGATCTTCCAAAAGAATATAACAGGATATCAAAGCAACGCAGGCACAGCGCAGTGTTTGTAAACCTACATTAAGATTATTTTTCTCTCGCCATTTTCGAACACCAATTAATTTGATTGTACACAAAATATATGTACCTAAACATACAAAAGTCCAATGAAACGGCATAATTAGCGTAAAACTAATATGTAAGAAACACATATACAAAACTTCCCATAGCCAGTGTATAATTAGGAGGGCAACAATAGGGAATGGGGTGAGTATCTAAATTTTGTAGAAAAGAGGCCAAAAGCTTTAAAAAATGCCTCATCACTAAAAATTACTTAAACTCGATAATACTTCATTTATTAAAAGTTGTACATGCATGTTTTCAAAATACCGGGACATGTATTAGCAAAATTTTACAATTTGTAAGTTAGCAAGAATGTTAACACTTGAAACATAACTAAACATAAACATAAAACATAGCTCCACGGTCAAGGCTAAAGTTCGACTATATACAGTACAAATTTATTACCTCATCAAGTTATAAACATCTTATTTCGGTTTAGTATACCATCGGGAATATTATTAACGACTGTATATAATCGTGAAATGCAATTTTAAATGAATGACGATCAGTTGCTCTAACGTTTTATAATACTCGGGGCGTCCCTTCAGGTCTCAAAGCTCACGTGGGAATCCTTTGATGGATGCATGCGCATCAGTTGCGTAACGCATATGGGCGTTCTAAATGCATGGCTAACTGTGAAACAATTTAAAATAACAGTTTTGCGCGCTTTTTAAGACACAACCGGTGTCGGGTTACGTCCGTGGGTCGTAGGTGATAGGAATTAACATGCAAGACGAATTTTTCTAGGAAATACAGTTGGTGACCCAACAAACTGGGTCAGATGCAATCGCGGGTAGTAGCATTCGAAGAATATTAGATGCTGTTTAAGCATATCCATAAAAAAAGATTGCGCGGATACTGATTATTACTTATATATTATTATTGATACTTAAGGAATGCTGTTTCAAATTTCTACTGTTATAATGAAATACTGATACCTTCATATTCAATAATAAGAATAGGTTGGTGATGTTTTTTGTTGGTTTTTATATTTATATTGGTTTTTATATATATATATATATATATATATATATATATATATATATATATATATATATATATATATATATAGGTAATAGGTTTACTAACATTTTTGACGTGGACACTACTATTTGGGGGTCATTTTGTAATATTTCTTATACGCTATCTACGATGCCTTTACGAAGTATGACGTAGGTTTATGTACGTGATCTAGATTCTATAAGTACAGAGACCTAATTGCCGATTGCCCATTCATTTTGTCAAAATCGGCAGTCGCCATCTAGCGGTGGCTTTACGAACTACGACGTGTTACAGTCGGTAAGTACACAACAGAACCATTTACTAATAAAAAAATGTCGAAAAAGTTTACACTTATACAAGAAAAGTGTAAATTTGATACATTCTAATAAAAAATAAGCCGACTCGGAGGTTTATATTTTTTTCGACAAACATTTTTATATTTTTTTCAATTATTCGAGCACTTCAAAAGTTAATAAACTTAAAATTGTCTCATTGGAGATTCGCCATTCTCCTAAAATGTTTATCAATATAAATTATAATTAATTAATTTTGAGTAGAATGGTAATACAGATTATATGATCAATCAGCAGTTATTGTTTTCTTTGTTATAAGACTTGAAAGCAAATTTTAAATTATTTATTGTTTTTGTGTATGTCTCAATTTATTTATCGGGTAATAAATATGAGACTAAGTGAATATAATGAGTGCGATATACCAATACGCACTGAACACCCGAATAAATATTTACCGCAACCCTGAAAGGTTATGTCAACATAAATATTTTCTACTTTAGGTAAACAGATGCATGTACCTATATAACAAAATTAAGTGATTATGAAATTATTTCCGTTTAATTCAGGTTATAATTTGCGATACGCTTACATCTATGACACTTTTGCATTCACATTAATCCGTACAAAATCAGCCCTCGCTCCTTGTGTTAACAAGATTACCTAATACTATCACAGTATTATTTTTACTAACAAGTCCATTTACTCTTTTGTGTGAACAGGTACTGTGGTTATAACGCAATTTTACCTATCCTAAAATTAGACCGGCAGCAAAAACGATAAAGAGTAAATGTTCAGTTTTAGTAAAACAGGTTTGCTAAAACAAAAAATTGTAATACTGAAACGTTTAGAATCTTACCTGGATAAAGCAAAAACTAATATTAAAATATTACTTGTAATAGCAAAAAAATCTTATCTTATCAACAACAAAAATTCCAAGCTTTTGACCCACAGTAAGCAGATGACGACAGAGATATTCTTTTATCGAAAATAATTATTGCTGATAATTTATGGAACGTTACGAAGAGGACAGGAACAAAAACTGCAACCTACGAGAAAAACATTTAGTAGTAGTTTCAGTGTAGACCGCCATAGTTTCATTCGTTAATTAAGAGGGGCGTTTACCTAGAACGAAGCGGGTCATTTTAAGCACTTACCGTTTTACATTTTACCGAGTTATTCGAAAGTTTTTCGAAGTGAAATTTCGACATGGCAATGACAAAAGATGTAGCTACAACGTAGAGTTCGAGTTTTTTTCTGAATTTGCTACGGTAATATAAATATTTGTTGTTATATTTTGCTTAAAAATGCGTATATTTGGCGAGCTATTTCTCGAAAACTAAGGCACATAAACGAAAAATTCGAACTCCACGTTGTAGCTASATATTTCTTTGTACACTACCAAAAACATGAGCACGATAATTGAGTAAAAACATTCAAAAAATCTAAAACCGCAAACCCTTTCGCACGAGTCCGTCACGAGAGCGTAATGCGAATGCCCATCCCCACCAGGTCCGTCGGGTGGTATCCAGAGATAGTGAGGCTAAGATACAAATCTGTCGGGAATGATCGAGTGGTATACGATCGATTCCGATATGACTGGATTTCTAAGATTATATGTCTAAATACACGTGACAAGTTTAATGTGAAAAGCTCTTCCACATTAATTTACTGTCTGCCGAAGCAATGGGGAGGCGGAAGAAAATTATTATAAAAGTTCCTCCAGAAATCATAGTCGACATGCAGTTAGAATGAAATGTTATATAGTTCATATTTACAGAAATAAATGGGTTATTCCATATTTTGAATAACTTGATATAATATCATATATTCAGACAACGCTAATATTATGCTTACTTTTTTATGCACACACTACAGTTTGCAATTTTCCGAATATTAGTTTAGCCCGTCTGTTGCTCGTACGATCT
Source organism: Rhyzopertha dominica (assembly GCA_025024175.1). Classification (NCBI taxonomy): domain Eukaryota; kingdom Metazoa; phylum Arthropoda; class Insecta; order Coleoptera; family Bostrichidae; genus Rhyzopertha; species Rhyzopertha dominica. The sequence goes on from QCXZ01000068.1 coordinate 4,484, forward strand.
TTGCGTGATTTCAACCTATCGGCTATCCTCTTACGTCCCATTTCCCGCTGGTAAACAGGTTGCATAGTTTACATTTCTGCCCGATCGCTCCAAGTAAATGCCCCTCTCAAAAGAAAAAATCGATATATTATATTCCGCAAATCAGAGAATTAAAAAAAATACACTCATACATACATTCATTTGTGCTATGGTTTGCTTATACATCTTGGTTTCATAATAATGGTATCGTTAATCGACATAATTACTGCTGTTATTACCGGTCCAAAAAATAAATCAGAAATCGCAATGAAGGAGTTAAGTACACTACTATTTAAAAAAATAAGGTTATGTTACGATCATCATGACATAGATGAACTTAATAGAATTGCAAGTGAATATCGCGTGCCAAGTCAGCCCGCTATTTAAGCTTTAAATATTTAAACACTTAAACATAAACATCTGTGTTTGGTTATTTGGTCACAATATTAGCCTATTGCAATACATTTTTGTACAATGCAGCTGATTGTAAAATGTGGTTGCCTGCAAGGTTAATTTCACACAATTATTACAGGAAAAGCCTCTAATTATTTCTGACATCGTATTTATTTATTTTCTCCTGTAAAAACACACAAGAATCTGGATAGATCAAATGCCAACAAATAATGAACCCCAAGGCGGAACAGTTAGGATACAAAATAGATTTGCTGTCAACTTCATAGCAAGAAAATATAAAAGCTACCTATGCTACGACTTCAAAAATATAAGTAAAAAAAATAATAGGTATAACATAGAGCTGCTGAAATGTGCAACTGAATCGTGAGTAGAGTGTACTTAAATATTGTAAACTGTCTTAAAACAATTTTTAAAAACTTCTATGAAGCGTAAAGTTCATGTCATTTTACCATCCAAATTTCAACTGATACTCCTTCATCTAGAAGCTTATGGTTGCGCTGACCCACAATCATCTGGTAGTTTCCCCGGTAGTTTATGATATACAACCGCCAGTTTCTACGTCCTACGAGGCCCGAGTTGTATCCCAACAGCGAGCATGCATGTGCCACTTCCTGCTATTCATCATAACAAGAGGCACGCGGCAGATTTGCGGATAGTCCATAAAAGCCGACGCTAAATACGGAGCGCCAGTTCGCGTCTCTGGGCAAAAATCGCGAACCGTGACCATTGTGGCCAATGCGCCGTCTTTTTGCGGCGCGACCCGCTGCGCGCCTTTTACTTTTGAAATCAATCTCATGTGAACGGGAAAGCTGACAGGAATATTTGCGAAATGTCAACCCCGGAATTGGCGTGGGAATTCGAGTGGTTCGATGGGTTTTGTAAGAGTTTCGTTTATTTTTTTAGACTGACAAGGTGGAATACGTCTAATAGCAACACCCACGGGATAAATTACTGCCTAGTTGATTTTAATCCACCTTTCGTAACGGACGAGGTACTGAATCAAATATGCGGTACAGTAGACAAACTCCTATAAAGGGTATCTAAGTATGTAAAATACACAAAAACCCTCTCGCTTCGATCTTGATGTTGGCCTATGCGAATCTGCGGTTGAATTGGTAAATGTGATACCACTTCCTGAACACGCGAAGAACATATTTTATACTCTATACCCATAACTCTTACTTGGCGAGCTTTCATCTGCGAACTTCTCTTTTTTGTAACCACAAGTATTTCTATTTCTGTTTGAAAGTCTATAAGAGTGTCAACTCTGTACTTACATTGTAATACATTTCCTCTTAAGCTGTCTATATCCTTAGATTAACAATGTTTCTCTTTACCAATTTTTTCTACTTGTGATAATTTCTCCTCCTGCATTTTTTTACGAATTTTTTTCTGGGCTAGCAGTAACTACTTATTTCCAGTAACATTTAGGTAAGGATTCTTGCTGCGATAACGAAACATACTTAGCCGCAACATAGATAAACACCAAAAGCCTTTGCAAAAAAAATGTTAAGTCTACACATAGTCATATGACACACGAGTCACCACGGGCTAGAGCACATCAAAATAACATGGTTTCCTTAGGAAACGTTTACATACCTATTCTAATATAACTTTCTCCGTGTTTTCCTAACCCTTATCACACCTTGAAGTTTGACAGATAAATTTAAGTACATATGCCTACTTGTATGGGGGTATGGTCAGTTGATTTCGTATGCCTCAGGAAGTGGATCTAAGTAAGAGTTGATATTTGCATTTTGTAGCACAATCTTGGCAGTCTTAGATACTGTGTTAGTATGGTGTCTAACTGGATCAGTTGTTGCAAACAGAAAGCAGTTAGAATAATATTTAAGATCAAATGTGTATTTTCCATCAACTGGAGTGGCTCTGGGTTCGAATGTAGGACCTTACTTATTATCATATTTTACAACTAAATATGTGGCTGTTAATGTGAAATTCCTAAACAAATTCACAAAATATCGCGCATTCGCTGAGAATACTGGGAAAACTAAACGTACCAATACAATTTTGAGGCATCCCTTCTAGCTAATAGCGATCATATTACTATTTGGGTCCGTTAAGTTAGCTCCGCCATGTTGAGCAATTTTTTTGAAAACATTGCTCCAGATTGCCCTGAGCTAGCTCCAGCTAGCTCCACTAAAGAGAAAGCTAGCTCCACCTTACTTGAGTAGTGATAAGCTCATCATTGCGGGGGGGCTAACTTAACGTTATCCTCGCCATGTCCTCAAATCTGTTTCAAAAGCTAGCTCCAGCTTGCCCTGAGCTAGCTCCAGCTAGCTCCACTAAAGAGAAAGCTAGCTCCACCTTACTTGAGTAGTTATAAGCTCATCATTGCGGGGGGGGGGGCTAACTTAACGTTATCCTCGCCATGGCCTCAAATCTGTTTCAAAAGCTAGCTCCAGCTTGCCCAGAGCTAGCTCCAGCTAGCTCCACCTTACTTGATTAGTTATAAGCTCATCATTGCGGGGGGGGGGCTATCTTAACGTTATCCTCGCCATGGCCTCAAATCTGTTTCAAAAGCTAGCTCCAGCTAGCTCCACTAAAGAGAGAGCTAGCTCCACCTTACTTGAGTAGTTATAAGCTCATCATTTCTGGGAGTGCTATCTTAACGTTATCCTTGCCATGGCCTCAAATCTGTTTCAAAAGCTAGCTCCAGCTTGTCCAGAGCTAGCTCCAGCTTGCCCAGAGCTAGCTCCAGCTTGCCCAGAGCTAGCTCCAGCTTGCCCAGAGCTAGCTCCAGCTAGCTCCACTAAAGAGAAAGCTAGCTCCACCTTACTTTTGTTCTACCATTTACTCATGTTTGTCCGTTACTTTGGAAATTGCAAATGTAGATGATCTGCAGACCTATAAAAATTATKACTATTATTATAATATGATATAAAGCTGAGACCTACCACACGGATTTAGCTTCTCATATCGACACGACAAAATTGTGGGGCTAACTGTCATAATATTTTTTCTGAACGTAGCTGAATGTAGCTAGCTTTTTAAGAACGGAGCTAACTGAAGACAGCCCCAAATGATGTGGAGCTATTTTTTCAAATCGACCGATCAAAATGGCGGAGCCAAATCTTCTTTTCCTGAAAATTATGGAAATTGGGATGGAGCTAACTTTGTCTATAGCGGAGCTAGCTAGAGCTAGCCCTGGTCTACCTGGAGCTAGGTTTTGAAAGAGTGGCGAGGATAGCGTTAAGTTAGCACCCTCCTAAGTGATGAGCTTATACTACTCAAGTGAGGTGGAGCTGGCTTTCTCTATAGTGGAGCTAGGTTTTAAAACAGATTTGAAACAGTGGCGAGGATAGCGTTAAGTGCGCACCCCCCGAAATGATGAGCTTATAATTACTCAAGTAAGATGGAGCTAGCTTTCTCTATAGTGGAGCTAGCTGGAGCTAGGTTTTGAAACAGATTTGACACAGTGGCGAGGATGGCGTTAAGTTAGCACCCCCGAAATGATGAGCTTATAACTACTCAAGTAAAGTGGAGCTAGCTTTCTCTTTAGTGGAGCTAGCTGGAGCTAGCTCTGGGAAAGCTGGAGCTATGTTTTGAAAACAGATTTGAGGCCATGGCGAGGATAACGTTAAGTTAGCACTCCCAGAAATGATGAGCTTATAACTACTCAAGTAAGGTGGAGCTAGCTTTCTCTTTAGTGGAGCTAGCTGGAGCTAGCTCTGGGCAAGCTGGAGCTAGCTCTGGGCAAGCTGGAGCTAGCTCTGGGCAAGCTGGAGCTAGTTCTGGACAAGCTGGAGCTAGCTTTGAAACAGATTTGAGGCCATGGCGAGGATAACGTTAAGATAGCACTCCCAGAAATGATGAGCTTATAACTACTCAAGTAAGGTGGAGCTAGCTCTCTCTTTAGTGGAGCTAGCTGGAGCTAGCTCTGGGCAAGCTGGAGCTAGCTTTTGAAACAGATTTGAGGCCATGGCGAGGATAATGTTAAGTTAGCACTCCCAGAAATGTTGAGCTTATAACTACTCAAGTAAGGTGGAGCTAGCTTTCTCTTTAGTGGAGCTAGCTGGAGCTAGCTCTGGGCAAGCTGGAGCTAGCTTTTGAAACAGATTTGAGGACATGGCGAGGATAACGTTAAGTTAGCCCCCCCCCGCAATGATGAGCTTATAACTACTCAAGTAAGGTCGAGCTAGCTTTCTCTTTAGTGGAGCTAGCTGGAGCTAGCTCAGGGCAATCTGGAGCAATGTTTTCAAAAAAATTGCTCAACATGGCGGAGCTAACTTAACGGACCCTTACTATTTAGGCGTTATATAATAACCGTTCTCTGATTTTGGCTCCACACATTTAACATATTGTTTTGTACATAGGATGAGTTTTTCGATGTAAATCTCTGATGGAGGAAGATTTGCAGTTTTGTCGGAATAGAAAATGCAAAACAATTAACAAAACAATTAAATATTAACACCTCAAAAGGAGTTCAAACGATCAACTAGTTTGTAAACACAAACCTCTGAATACTGAACTAGTTGCTGTTTTTCTGTAGAACGCCTATCTATCGTACCGATAGCAGGTAAAAAAATAGGTCTTACGTCGTCAACTGTTTCATATTTCATTATGTACACTTGGTAGTTTAATGTGCCCCATGAAAAGAAGTCTAAAGCAGATAAATCCTGAAAATGAACCATCCAAGCAATCTGGCTGTCTGTTTCTATCGGCGTGCTTATTATAATCGTCGAGATAATTTCCTTCTTGCACAGAATTGTAAGGATGTGCTGCAGAATAGTGCTAGAATACTAGATCCAATAATACCACAACAAACATTAAACCTTTATTTGATTGAAGTCCCCTTTGTTGTAGGTTGCATGGACTTTCTTACCGCATTTCGTTTGATTCAAGCACATAACGTTTAAATAAAGCTGTAGGTCATCCGCACACATAATTAGTGAATCAGTTAATTAATTCAAGGTTCCAACCACAGTAGGCTAAGAAGTTCCAGTATTTACAACACTTTAAGAAGTGAATAACTAAACACCAAACTAGCCATAACGTTTATTTGTATTGTATTATAAATAATTTACTAATATTTAAGGATTATTTGTAACAAACTGTCAAAAACAAGAAGCTATGTCGGTATTCCACGTTTAAAACTGTTAGATAAATACAGAAAACTGATTGTAACTCTGCTACTTTGCAAAGCTTTATGTATCAATAGCCAACTACATTGCAAACATGACAAAATGCATAATAAACTGGAACGTATTATTAAGTGCAAAATAATGTTGTATTTACATTTCTTTCGAAAATAGATAAGAGGATTTGAATAAGTAGTGAAATTTTATTTCTTATAAATATCTAGAGAGCTTTTTCTAAAAAGACAAAACACGGTTTATACAATGTATGAGCGCTATCATTCCCGATACTGTAAACCATATATTTCACTTTATGCTGCAAATGAAACCTCAATGTTAACTACCCGARATATACATTCACTTACATATATGTATACAGAAATAAATTTTAGGTAAAATATCTAGCAGTTTTTATTAATAACTTGACTGAAATATATATATATATATATATATATATATATATATATATATATATATATATATATATATATATATATATATATATCATCACGTACTTTTTACTATTCTATGCCACGTAGATTTCACTACATTAATTATCCACTTCTCAATATTAACACTTATTGCCCCAATTTTAAGAAAACACGATGCAAGGACGCAATTATGGATCTTTACTCCACTTAATTACGTACTCTATATACTTCTGCCTTTTTACTATTTCTGTGTAATTTTTTATGAGCCATTTTCATTTACTAAAGTGTATTGTAAATATTACAACCACTATATGCTAATTAGCCTATGGGAAATACGTCACTGATATTATTATTAATATTATAAAATGTTTCTCCTTGTCAATTTTTCTTCTTGTAATTTTGTTACTTCTTATCTTTCATTTATTCAGTCATTTACTGTTGTCAATTTGTCAATCCTGTTTAGGAACCAAAAAAACACATGGCTGTTGAATAAGTATATTTCATCTTATTCCAGTATTTTATACAGAAATTCAGTGCTTTGACACCATCCAGAAATGCAAGGAAATTTCGACCTACTTATCACAATATGCACACGTACAACGCTTCGAAATGATGAAAGCTCGTAGTTTTATCTCTGCAATTTAAACGTATCTTCTCATAGACATCTTGGACGCATTTTGCTAAAGCGTCTCACAAAGGATGTGGAAGCGATGTTAATCATCACATATAGAGGTGAAGGATCAAGTAAAATAGGTATTTAAAAAACAAAACTAGTACACCAAACCTACAGATCGAAACCAATACCTAAAGGTAACAGATGTAACAAAGATACTTGGCTGCATACTACGTCAAAAAACTATTCTACCTTAAGATTCTTTGCGATAGAAAGAGTTTTGAAGCATGCTAAAATTTAATCTTACGCCCAAATAACATTGAAAAATTAAATAATGCTTTATCCCACATTGTATTTTATGCAATTCTCTTGGCGACGAAAATGCTTCTTAGTAAGAAATGAGTGTCCACTTTTTAACTGGAGGAACAGGATATACCTCGCGTAGGAAGCAAGGTAATCCAGATAGTAAACGAGACTGCAATCTGTAAACCCCTGCCGCTCGGCAGCAACAGAAAGTTCTTTGTTCTTAATCGCTTAAAGCCCACGGAAACCCATCCATACGAAACGAAGAAAAACTTAATTTCAAGTATATATAAACGTATCTTTGTTCGATCGAAACGCCCTGCAATTACGGAGAAAACATCTTCACCTGTTGCAAATTTCTCCGTGGATCGCGCTGGCTCCAATCTAGATTGATTGATGGCGCGTTTTCGCTAACGCTAAATTAATTGGGTGATAATAAATAGTTTTGGGTTTCGATGGCCATTTTGAACATCGACCTCGATGATGTCGATTTTAGATAAACCCCTGGGCTAGAGATTTCAAGTTCGATTCAGCGTATCGGCAAACGTCTGCCAAATATAATGGAACCATTAAGGAATATAGGCAATGAGGTGAAGGACGCACCGTGACAGAAATCGAAGATAATAAATGATATTAATATGCTAATACCACAGGAAAGGTTCAATATAAAACGCATTACTGAAAGCACTTTTATATTCAACAGTTCAGTTATTGATGTTCTCAGAAAGCAAGTTTTGTAAGCAAGTAGTAATAATATCACAGTTTTATTTAAAATATGCACTTGAAGATTACATGAGTAAGGCTGGAGGGTTGCTGCTATTGAATGAAAATGTCGATACTGTATCGAACGATACTTTTGTTTTCAGCATCGATGCTACATGATGATTTATTAAATAGTACCGATAATCTAAGAAGGGATGCCTTGAGCATTACGAGAAAAACTGCTTTGGAAACAAAAAGCTATATTTTACCAAACCAAAAACTTTTAAACCTACCTTAACTTTGGCAAAAGCTCTATTTAATAATAAAGATATAGTACCAATGATGAATAAGTGTAGGGTGTACGGGTTACGATGCAATGACTGTAACTAAGTATGCCTATATAGGCAGAACCTTTAGAAATTTTAAGACAAGTATAAAAGAACATTTAAGATCTTGGCGATTGGCTCAAAATTATTCGTTGTTTGCAAACCAACTTTTAAATACTGATCCCACTTTTGAAATTAATAACAATGTTGATATTTTACATATTGAGCAAAAGGGCCAATTACTAAATTGATTAGAAATTTTAGAAATAATAAGATCCGATAAATGTCCTGACGAAATAACACTAAATTCTCAAGTAAATTTTGAACCTACATCACTGATTAACAGTATTTTTTAGAAAAAGTTTAGCGTTCAGGTGGCAATGATATTAATGTCAAATTAATAACGTCAGAATGACAATAATTTATTGTAAGCTAAATTGATTGTAAAATTTAAATGTATGTACATTTATGCTTCTTTTTGTAGCCAAGGGTCCGATGATGAGGTTGCATTAATTGCCTCGAAACCGGTCACCATATTAACAATAAAGGAATTTGGAGAAAAAGGAATTATTATACTCACATCAATAATTATTATAATACTCCAAAGTAGGGTCCACTTACTATTTACAACTTTTTAGGTACAAGTATATGATATATCAAAAAACTCCAGAATAACCACTGCCAAAAGATGAAATTTTATTTGATGCTAAAATAGCAATAACTGAACGATTAGTTAAAATTGCCCAACTCAGAATTATGTAAGATTGGGAAACCACATTTCTGGTCGATTCGATGACCTAATATTTTTTAAAAATATATTATGGATTATAAAACAAAAACAAAAAGGAGCAAGGAATCTAAAAACAAAACAAGTCGGTTTTGGAAACAGGCCGTTACAAAGCGTTTTGCTAATGACGCACTTAGAAGTTTCATTCAAAATATCAACTGTCTTCCAAATAGTGAAATTTTAAAGCATTTGTACAGGAGTTCTTATGCCACGAAGAAAGMCACTACCGTAAATTTTAAGCTATTACACTAGTAAATCGAGCAACTAACCAGCCCATTTGATTTGTGTTACAATATCTTGCATGTTTTGTTTGGGTACCGATCATCGACACAAAAATGTTATGAACTGCCCTTGAAACAGCTTACAAAAATAAGATGTGTACAGGATAAAGAATAATGGGTCTAAAATAAATGCTTGTGGTACACCATTAACAATTTGAATATATATTTTCTTAAGATCGGCAAAATGGTCTCCTCCATAGACGTGTGGCTGGCATTGCCTTGTGTGCATTATGTTGACCACATGCATCTATCTGTTGCTGTTCTTGTTTTATACTACTATACTCATACTACCTTGTCATGGATCATGGTTAGTGCACTATCTCTAAAATTGATGTTGTATACAATAAAGAAAGGAATATTTCGTTACTTAACATATTCAAAGCTTTTATAAAATCAAATAGAACATGCCATACGCTGAGGGATAATTCACTTTTTGTGGACACCAGACACTACTTCCACGTATTTTTAGCGAGTTTCCTTTGCCAATATTCAATACAATAGTACATATTAATTATTGTTGATAACCCCAAAATCAATTAATAATAATTACTTTAAGTACAAATGTCAATAGATTTTGTGTATATTACATAAACAAGCATAATTGTGAAAATATTTACGTCCCTCTTAAGAAAAGCATTTAATATGACTCACCAGACTTAATGGATTCCTTATCTTCCTCCTCATCGCTGTCAATGTGTGGAATCGACCCCACAAATTCGAACATCGGGCTCGTCTGTATAGACGTGTCCTTCATCACTACCGAAACAGACAAGCGACACGTGCACTGACAAGAACACTTGCTAACGTCAGCATCATCATCGACGCGATCCAAAGGCAGATACTTAAGACACTGGGGGCACGGAAATGTAAGGTCGTCGAGTGGCACTCTTTCCACCGCGTGTTCCACCGAAACAAGCAGGTTCTGCAGCATCTCCGGCAACTGTTCCTCCTTCGGATCCTGGAGGCAGGACGCCAAGTCAACGTCGACTGCGGATATCAGGGCCGAACACATTTCGATGTCTTCTAGGTTCTTCAGGGGATTGGAAAATTCGGCCACAGTGCGGCAGTGTATCTTGGAGGAGCTGCGCCAGATCAGAGCTACTTCGAGACCAGGAGCGCTGCGGTTACGAAGGCAGATGTAGCAGTCTGTGTTCCTAACGATGGAGGGGTCCAGAGGACCTAGGTGGACGACGATTCCGCACTGGCCGAGACACAGGGGCCATCCTGAAGGTACACATGAGTTCGAAGAGTTCGAATCCTGAAACGAAAGAAACTATGAGATTGTGCATAAGGCTATAAGGAACCTTAAGCTTAAGGTTTAAAAATCTTAAATGTTATTTTTTTCTGTTAAACTGAATAGTTTTGTTATGATTTTTTTACAGAAGTACCGTATGAAATATTTCCGATAATATGTTTGCACTCTTCTATGCATTCAATGAAATATGCTCTATGTTAATTATGCTCGTGCCGTATATAAACTACAAGCAAACAGTTTTCAGTCTCAGATATCTTCCCAGTGCCACTGTCAGTTGCATTTAGGGTTGCCAGATAGTCATATTAAAATTCCTGGATTTTGTCTGAAAATTCCGGGATATTTACACATTTTCCGGGAGATTACTGGTGTGGTGTGCAAAAAATGTTTTATTTTGAAAAAGTATTTTATTATACCTTACATGTTTCCCAGCAATGGGAATAAGAAGTAAAGTATTTCTTCTTAGAAGGCTCACCAAGTTCTTCTGATGCCATTATCGAAACCAAAATGTAATAACATAAAATTAAAGTTTGCAATTCAGTTTAGTAATAAAATATATTGACAAATAAACCTAACAGTAGATATTACAATTCTTTCTCTTAAATACGACGCACCACTGAAGTTTTACAGGTTGTACTATTTATAACTACAGTTTGCATTGAAAGATGCATCAAATAATGTACTAAAATGTATTTTCAGTTAATATTTTATTACAAAAAGCGGTATACAATATGGTCATTATCTATGCATTATCCTAAAGAGTTTAGGGCAGCCTCTCTATTTTCCAGTAACAAACACAAATATGTTCAAGAAAACGTGGTTTGTTTCGAAGTGTTTTAACAATTAACATGGTTGTTTTTGTTATGGTCAATATCTTTCACTTTATCTTTCATTTAAAAATTGCCTATGTGTTCACAGTTTATATTTATAATAAGACGATAAACTACATTTTTGCGGTAAAAATAATAATGGTGAATTATTTTGAATTATTTTTCTGATATTTACCTACTTTAAAATACTTAGGTACTTAATTTTTTACTTACATTTGAAAGGAAGTTGTAACACAGTACTTCTAGCTTACGTGAAACAATAAACCCCATCTGTGTTTACACGTGCTTGAACCGCTTGTGATTCACAGTATCACAGTTGACATATTGTCATAACCTAACCTCATAATGCGGGATGTATGCGCGCGTCGCTTATACATCGGTGAAGGGGAACCCCAAATTATGGTATTACAACAGACGTGTGAATGATAAATATTTATTAGAAATTTTTAACTGTTAATGATGCATATCATAATAAAATCATACCTGTTGCAAAATACCACAGAAAAATCTCAAGTTAATGTTTATTACTACCGAAGCCCCGGTTTTTATCCCAAATTCTATTATACTCTGATTCCGGGAGAAAATTTACCAATTACGGGAGCCGGGAGACCACCGTTGATTCCGGGAGACTCCCGGCCACTCCCGGCCACCTGGCAACCCTAGTTGCATTGCAAGTTTAGCACAGGGCTTCCAGTTTACCACCTTACTCGTAAAAACTTAATAAAAAATCTCAGTTATCCCACCTTTAGCACGGTAAACCCTTTTATCAATACAACTTGACTGGGCTAACAAAAAAATATTTTCGGCGCACTTCTATCTTACTGTAATTATGTAAGATAGTTTGACATCATAGTTACATGGAAGCAGCTGTGGAAACATCCTTATTGGAAAGCGAATATGCGATATTCAAGACTTTTGATTCTATCAATATCAATATCTTTAATATTTGATATTATGATATAAACATAAAAAGCCCGAACTATACGAGTATATTCAAGTACCGATCTAACAGAAGTAACGTATAACATTTTATATGATATGATGCGCCGTAGAACTTAATTTTTAATAATGTACAAAATAAGAAAGGTTGTTACATCCAAGGCAACGCTAACCTTTTAATTTTCTTCGGAAAAATGATATTCCTGAATTGTCTAGATGGTAACGGCAAGGTTGACTTCATAACTAAAGTTTATAGCATGGCACTTTTTATTAGTGATACACCGGTCAAGGAAGCGACTTAAATCTCGTTTTATGGCTCTATATTGTCATTAGAAATAACAACCATATAAGTGTTCATGTAATCAGCAAATAAATAAAGCGAGACTTTCTTTATAGTTGATCGCAATTGGGAATAACAGCAAATCTAAAATAAATACTGAACTTCAGGTCCTGTTACTACAGTAACACCCAAAGCAAGATAAAACCATATTTCTCTATTTTGCCTTTTTAATTAAGCCATTATGATTTGCGTTTTGTTTTCTCGAAACAAAATTTTTTATTTCCCAGAGTTGGTAAAAAGCTCTGTGGGAACATCAAACAAACTCCACATCGTAACGTCGTAACTGTCATGGTCCTTGTCAAAATTGACCCATAGCCAACTTAAGCATAGCACATAAAATCTCCCGAAATTTTTGTTTTTTTTTTAAATTAAATTACATTACATTAAATACATTTTCTTGTGTAGAAGCCGGAAATCACGCAAACTAGAAAAAAAATATTACTGATATCGAAAGACTCATTGAGGTTCGTGAAAACAGAAGACAATTAAAAACAGCTCGTTTTCAAATTATATAATGAAGTGGTCAGTGGGCAGGTTGGCAACCGTCAGGCTCACTCTAAAAAAAACCATTCTGAATAGACGAAAAGGTTGTATGTTTAAATATGGGACAATAATTAAGAACGTCCATAGAAAGAAAGGAGTTGGAAGTTTGCACTACAGTAGAACAATATCTACAATCCAAGCACAACATTCAATCCATTACAAGACTCTGAAATGAAAAAAAGTGATAGAATTGCCATGGATAAAAAAAATAAATGAAATTTAAAAAACCTAGCCAGGGAAGATAAAAACAATTCATTTAAAGATTTGTTGTTTATCACGCTCTAAAACGAAAACTATATTTTCCATTCACTAACTAAATATGTATTACTAAGCAATTACAAGTGATCTATTCTTATTTTCAAGGCGTATTGATAATGATACTTAATAAGACGTTTCGTGGTTTTGAACTTAATTTGAGTCCAAGGGAGAATTTATTTTCCTTGTTTGTAAGTCTCATTTCCAGTATTACTTAGAATTAAGTACTGTGTGGGATATGTTTAGTTCATATTCAAAGAAGAGGCACTTGCTTGAAATCCTACAAATAATTTTTAATTAATCAGAGAACAGGCAAACTAGTGTTAAAATACAATTATGCTATAAGATAACTAATGCAGAAATCATGAAAATAAGCTATCTAGTTCTAAACAATACTAATGCGCGATTATTTATGTGCTACCAAACTACTTTCAACGTTTGACTACCGCCGTTATTACATGGAAAAACAATACAAAGTGGCAACCTGATGTTATCATATCCAGTAGTAAAACTTGCGTTTTGAAAAATTGGTGCCACTACAATTCAACAGAGGAGTATTTTATGTAAGATGAATTCAAAGCACACTCAGTTTCCTAAACTGCATTGACTTGACATTGATAGTACTGTATGTTTTGTATGCCAAGAAATTGTAGGGTATAATATTTACCGCCGCCAATAAAAGCACCAAAAAAATTGTAATTCTACTCGATTTTGCGTGCAGGAATGTGCCCAACATAAAAGAAAGTCCATACCAACGGAGTATACACGGTTATCATTAATCACTTACGCTTTTGTTTCTGAAGGTGTTTGCTATTTTCATCTCGCCAACCGCGATCAAATCTAATACAAACTTTCACACGTCACCTGTCAAAATATCCAACAGCAACCGTAACTAACTAATGTTAAGGCACCTCTTTTCTCCCTGACACGGTCAAGATCAGTCACCTTGATACCTTGATCTTTTCGGTTTGAATTATGAACGAGACATTCCAGTTAGAAAGGAATATAAAAGTGCAACTAGATTCATAATTAAGAATGGAATTGAGACATGTAAAATTGTGGACGTTCATATATCTATTAATGTGGAGAATCCACATGGATCACATGTGAGTATCTAATTGTTAACCACCAACACCTTAACACTTGACTGTGCAAAAATATGGTCTTTTATTTGTCCCAGAGAACCAGATATGCCCACACGACCCATTTGCTGCAGCAATTTGCATCTACATGTGCACTTGTGTCGGGCATTACTATTTTCATTCACTTGTTATCGAGAATACCGAGCTTATATTAAACGTTTGTATGCTTGACGCAATCTGGTATACGAACGATTTATCTAAATGAGAAATGTTCAATATTACTGGCATACAAATGTCGCAAGCAGATCGCTATCCCTGCATCGAGCCTTTAAATGAAAATGCGATGTACAAATTGCACTATGTCGCATGAATAATGCACCGCGCCTAATGCTGATTTGCTGGGGCTGCGTGAAATGATAAGGAACGGTAAAGGAATGCCGGGACGTGGGCCTGACCTACAAGGGATGGATAAAATGGCATCTTTATGTTAAAGGCATTGTTGTAAATAATCTCGATCTGTATGTTAATTGATAATGTACAAGTACCTACACATGTAAATCTAGTAGACTAGTAGACAAGAACAAAATATATACAGACTGTGAATCAAGGACAAAATTTGCCCATTAATTGGTCAAGATTGCTGATGAGACATAAACAGGTAATTCTTATGAAAAAATGGAGTTAAAGTAAGCTATTTCATTATGTACTGACATACATACATTAGCCATCAAATGTGAAGTGAATATTCCACAAAAGTCAATGGTAAGGGTATACATATATGGGTGATCACATATTTGGCCTAACAGAAACTTGATAGTAATGGTCTGATACAGAAACTATCAAGCAATATCCAACTGTATTGATAAAAAACGAAGTAATTGAAAATAAATTGTACATGTATAAGTTTTTATTCTACCTAAACGAGCATCGGACAGTTAAAAGGCATCGTCAAGAAACGCGTAGAAAAGCACAACTGTTAAGTTAAAATAAAAGATAATTGTTGGATGTGCAATTTCGGAATTAAATGAACAAGAAAGGAATTTGTATCTTGTTGTATTCAATTGAAACAACTTATTATAGTGAATAGGTAAAGAGACTGAGGTGATACTGCTGCCCTTCAAATTACAGATGAATCAAAATATATCCAGGAATTACTTTTTCAGAACCTGGTGGCAAATTTCTCAATTCAGTTTGATGAAGCGACTTTAATTGCTCATCTACTTTGGCCATAAATGGGTATGTTCACGAAATGTTAATTTTTGTCAGACCCATTCACACTGGTTGCAGAAACCTGCTGGCGCAAACAAACCGGTAAAATTTCAAACAGAACTTAAATTATTTTATCATAAAATGAGAGCGCCAAAGTAAGGCTCGCAAACGGCTCCTAGTAAGGAAGCTAAGCGTGTGACGTAGGAACACATAGTATGCAAAAAAAAACTTATGCTGCAAACACGGTTTTTTTTATTTAAGACATTAAAACACCTGCAACAGTCGTTTATCATCTTATCAAATGGAACAATAATTTGTGTCAATTTCATCTTCTGATTTTGTTGATCCAATTTGCGGTTTCTCTTTCTACATTATGCACCAGCCTCATCGCAGGGTGTTGTTTTCTAGTCTCTCTCTCTTTAGAACGAACTTTGTACTTAATTTACTTAAATGTTACTTAAAATATTGGCGTTTCGTGTTCTGCGGTGGGTACCTAGACATATTTATTACCATAATAAGCTTTGATATGCTTTAATTCTTACTTTCAATAAGAGAAATGTATCGTAATGTGTATAGAAGGTGGTCAGGTCAAGCAGGGTCTGGAATTCACAAGCACATTGCGTTATTATAGAAAAGCTTTTACTACCATACAGATCTAAATGTCATTCTAATCAAAACATAGGCGTATGTTGCAAATTATATAAAAATTAGGATTCTAAAATCTAGACGTTATTCTGCACAGGATATTCAGCAATATTATTTTATAGCGAAACAATATGGTTATCACGCCACAGCTATGATTTAAAGCAATATCAACAATTATTATAGCCCAGCTAGTGACGTAATTAAGAAAACAAAACACTGTATATGATATCATAGTTGATTACAAGTCTTCCATTATGCATAGCATGAATGTGTTTTAGGTTTAGACTAGCGTAAGTTAGGGTCATGATAACATTTCCTCTACGTCATCACATTTTTGGCACATTTTAAATCTTTGAAAAGAGCAGACATCTATAGCGAAACCTCGACACTGCGACAAATATATTTTGTATTATCAACAGCTAAGGAAATCAAGCTTTTATCTAGACTTCCTTAGTAAAAAAATTAAAAACAATCATTATATGTTTTGGAATTAAAACGAAGATTATTTCAGTGTCAATAGTTAACAAAATTTAGGACTATCATTGATAAGCTGCATAAATTGACTGGTTTAAATTATCTAAAATGTATCACTTATCCCCAGCAGCTCTGAAATAATCTATAATAGTTATGCAAGATGCTATACCTACAATTTTTATTTAAAAACAGTGTCACAAATCATTCAGCCCCGCCACAAGTAAATAAACATTTCACTCCGAGCTAGCACATTACCATTGATGAAGTGTAATTTAGTTTACCTTTTCGTAACTGCACCGATAACACCTCTATTCTCGTTACGAAACGAATTACTGTGTCACAATGCCCATTTGAAAAACGCATGGCTGCCAAAGGCACATGCACATATCGCGGAATTGGCTACACACCCTTTCTCTGAKGGGTGTTGGCCATTCCGCGGACGCTGCAGTAGATCGACCTGATGGCCTAGGGGCCACTGCTACCAAACCAGAAGAGACCGCTAATTACAGCGCGATGGTATATTAATAAAAACCATATTTTACAATAAGAACGTAACCTACATTGAGCGGTGTGCGCATGCAGATGTGTCTGAACGATAAACCCGTTCGAGAATGCAAGTCCCTTCTCTTGGAGATGTGGAAACAGAAATGATCGAGCACATTGCAAACGAGGAAATTCCATAAAGGAGGGTATTTTAATATACAACTTAATCGTATTAAAATCGTTAGCGTTATTTAAATTCTAAAAAAATCAGAAACGCATTACGCCCCTTCTCATTTAAATGTATTGGCGTCTTGAGGTGTCTTGTTCCGGGCTACCTCTTTAGCATCGTGAAGGATGAAACAAATTTTGCCAATTTCTGCCCATAATGTCGTTCCAGACATATTTTCTGGACAACAAATAACGATGGCTGATCATATTGCTTTGTTGAAGAAGCAAATCTATGTCATTAATTCAATGGTGCGTGCACATGCCTTTTTGTCAAAAATTGACAACCGCGTCTATCACTATTTCGTCTTCTCAGGCTTGTTCCACGGTCATGAACATCCAGAAAGAACCTAGATTCATCGCTAAAGGCACGAGTAAGCCATTCGTGGTTGCACTGTGCGTGTTCTCTGTACGATTATGCTTAATAGTAAGGCCAGCACCAGGTGAAAACAAGTCAAAACTTCTTATTCGTCTGCAAGGGCCCTCGTAGGACATAAACGGTTCCTCAGAACGAAGTCGCTAAGGGATCTGAGGTACTTCGCCCAAGCCTTGTACAACTGTGCACTTAGAAAATTAAACTATCCTGTTATATCGGTTTGGAGCCAAGCTCTTGAAAGTATCTAATGCTCTTCACCACAGGATAACGTTGTTGAGGCCGAGTAATATCTGTTTACCTGTTTGATAAGGTTTCTGTGTTCAGATATTCTTGCCGATATTTTCCTATTTGTCTCCTTGGTTTTCATAACATAAAGTTTCTTCTAAACAGCGGAGCATGAAATAGCACAAAATAAAATGTAACAACTTATGGCATACTACAAACTAATCATACTATCTTATGCTTTTGTGCTCATCTACAGGAACATCAAAAATATATTTGTTTACTCGATAGCATACCTATCAGGCAAACAAATAATGCTCAATTTCAACAGCGCCATCCTCCGGCGAAAAATATTAGCTAGTTTCAAGAGCTTCGCTACAAACCCGCAGGATAGGCTCTTCCAGGTCGTTCCATTTTCAAATTTCGCAACAACCCACTATCGTGTTTATACTTATACTTAGTTATCGGAGCAATATCTGTAAAGGATAAATCGCGGCCTCTAGCAAACCCAGCATTCGCCTCCTATCAAACATGCTAAACTGACGAAAAGATAAATATACTCACAAAAAAAGCTTATAAAAATGCCACTGCAACCAGTCACAAAGTGTTATTTTTGCTTATTCACACCAAACAATCGAATAACGCATCGCAAAAGCTGAAAA
>QCXZ01000069.1:0-39924 GCA_025024175.1 Rhyzopertha dominica
AGTAGGCGCATCATAATCATCATTTTACACACGCTGCAGCATGCGATAATTGTTGATTATGATGCATGCGTAATAAAAATATTATTATTATTTTTTTAATAATCATAGCTGCTTATGCTTACTTCAGTTGACTAAGAAATTATATGCAATAGGTATTTGAAATTTTAAAAAAATGTGACTAGTACAAAACTGCTAAAAATGGGTACGTCAAACCAAATACACATTGAATGTTAAATGTAGATATATAATATATAAATATATTTTAAAGTGAGCGAATTAGGTAGATTTAACCATAGTTACATTCAAAAACATGTTAAATAGCGTATATCAATTTCGAGAAACATGTTTATTTCTATTCATTTGGTACAAAGTCACACTAATTTAGAAAGTTTAGCTTACATGTGTGGAACAGTAATGTCAATTACATTCTGCTTCACATTAAAAAAAATATATTTAACTAAAAAATGATGCATTAGCTGTAGGAAACATAACATTCACTTGCCTTTGTTTGGTCCGCAATATCAAAAATATCAGAAATATAGAAGGCTTTTAATTTGGTGGTACATAATTTTTTTTGGGGCCACCCTGTATGAATGAAATAATTTTGAAGTTCTGTCAATTGATCTGCATACTTCCTGAACAAAAGATTTCAAATGCTCTTCTCTTTTTACTCCATATGACGTTTTTAACATTGAAATAGATACAGATACAGTACTTTATGAGGTACTATACCCCATGTTAACCAATTTATGAGAAATATGTCGGTTACAAGGCTGGTTATATGCCCTTGGTTTGATGAACAACGAAATGTCTATCAACAGTTGTTTTTACTAAATTTACTTTTTATAGGCTCATGTTCGAGATATAAAATGGTCAGTTGACAATGCAAAAACCTTTGTTGACAAGCAAAATCACAAACCGATTAAAGCAATCATCGAACACGTTCGTGATGGTTCGACTGTCCGAGCATTTTTGCTGCCTGACTTTTACCATATTACACTGATGATATCTGGAATAAGAGTAAGTTATAGTTTCGTCATTTACTTTAAATAAGAAAAACTATAATCTCCCAAATTCCAGTGCCCAGGATTCAAACTCGATGAAAAAGGAAAACCTGACCAAACCACAAAGGTTCCGTATGCTGAAGAGGCCCGTTATTTCGTAGAAGTTCGTCTTCTTCAAAGGGACGTGGAGATCATTCTTGAATCAGTTAACAACAGCAACTTTGTGGGCACGATTATTCATCCGAAAGGCAACATTGCCGAAGCCCTTCTTAAAGAAGGTGAGGTTTGATTTTAATGTAAATAAAAATTCTCATCATTCTACTCTCAATCTGCTTTCAAAGCTTTACTAATTACTACGATATTTAGGTTTTGCACGTTGTGTCGACTGGTCGATAGCTTTCATGAAATCGGGTGCAGATAAGCTACGTGCTGCTGAAAAAATTGCCAAGGAAAAGCGACTGCGATTGTGGAAGGACTGGCAAAGTACTGCTCCGCAAATCACAGGGAAGGAGAAGGAGTTTAATGGAACTGTAGTTGAGGTTATTAATGGTGATGCTTTGAACATCAAACTCGCCAATGGACAAGTAAAGAAGATATTTTTATCGAGTATTAGACCGCCAAAGGAAGCTGGACGGTGAGTTCTATCATTTCTGTGAAATTGTTGTTATCGATGTGTATATGAATTCCTTCATATGTTGCTTTTTCTTTATTGTTTATTGTTACATATACATATATTATATCTTTTCAGTTCCTTAATACTTTTATTATAAATATAAATAAATTATAAATTTTTTTAGGTTTTTAGGTTTTCAGAACTTATTCAGTTATTATCATATTTGTTTGTCCTGTTTAATGTCTTGAGAAAATAATTGATGTTGATACCATAAACACATATTTCATATATTAAATATTTACAAAGGTTTATAATGTAATTGTAACAAAATATGTTCTTTATTTTCATACTGTTGTATTTGGTATTCCCATTAAAGACAGTGGTTATACATTTAAAAAAAAAAGCAGCTGCTACTGCTAAATAATTCTTTATATGCAGAACTGTTTGCATCAGAAAACAAATATGTTTGCTAACAAAGGGCATCATTTTGTGATAAGGTTGTAAGTTACGTAAGATATGAAATGAACTGTCTCTTATGTACTTTATGAAAACCTTGTTTTTATCACTTTGTAATGAGTAGTATGAAATGTTAATGAAATGAAAGTAATAATGATTGCCAAGGCAGTGGAAAATTCTCTTGATACATATACATATCATTATATCTGAAATATATAGTTCTTTTATCTAACTAGTAATAAACCTAACTGACCGTAACACTTCACTTTTACTGCTAAGTGATGCACCTTAATTTTGATTTTTAGTTACTGACTTAAGTACAGAGTATGTCATTGTGTGAACAGTAAAAGTGTAAAAGATTTATATTGGAGAGGAAATATAACAGTAATTCACAAACGACATTGCAATCTCTCATTTTGCTTATGACTAAAAAGTAATAAATAAAAAGTATATGGAAAACTATTCTTTTTAAAGAATGCTTTTATGTTTGCGCCCTAAAAAGTAGTAAATAAAAAAAATTAAATATATAATATCTAACAAAATAAAGATAATTTTTTACAATTAAAAGCATTGTCAGGTGTAAATATCAACATCTGAATGCTTTTGATTGTAAAACTTTTTTTATTTTAATATTTCCTGAATATTAAAATTTTTCTTATTTACTACTTTTTAGGACACCAACATAAACATACTTTAAAAAAATATTTTTTATATACTTTTTATTTTTATCTGCAAGGAATATAGACATTAATAGATATGGATATTTAGATCTAATTAGTTGCAAGATCAATATAAAATTTTACATGTGCTGTTAGCAATTTTTTTCCCTTTTTTTTTGTTTTATTTTTTTATGATTTCCTTTGTGATATTCTACGCTTATGTAATCTACTTATTATTTTATTTTTGTTACTCACCATGCATCCTAGAGAATTCAAGACAGGAAATATAAATTCATTGCTTTATTTGAACCTCTACTTCTGTAGGGGACTGTTTAGATTAGTTTTTCATTGCTTTATATTTTTTTACAGTGATTACAAGTATTTTACTATTTTGAAATGTCATTCTTAAAAAGGAGTAAGATGAATATAATATGTTAGTAGAAAAATAGATGGCAATGCCATCTGTCAACATTACACAGACACAAAGACAAAGTCACCCAGCACAGATGGCATTGCCATCTATTTTTCAACTAACATTATACCATTGAGTATAACTAGAGTGCTAACCACCTATGGGCGTATGAACCACAATCCCCTTGCCCCGCGTTAAGTTTGACGGTTGGTAGATTCATAACACAAGCTCATGAAAGTGGCTCCGTTTGTGGATTTTAATTTAAAAAATAAGCCTTCTTGAATTTAAAAGCACAGTAAATTTTATTAACTATTACAGTAATCTACATATAAGAAATCTAGATTTTATCAGCCATGATTGCAATTTCTATGTCGTCCTTCTATTCATTTATAGCACGCGTATTTTTAAAAACAATTAGTAGTTTTCAATATACAAGATGTCCTCGAAATACACCAACGAGGTTTGACAGGTGATAGAAAAGGCAATCTTTAAGATTTTTTTCGAATAAGAAAATTTCCGAAAACGCTTTAATTGTGATATACAGGGTGTTGAAATTGAATTTTGAAAAATGATTTTTTCATACTATTCCCGAACTATAAAAGATATCATTACAATAAGAAAAAGTAATCGGGGGATTTCTAAAGCACCAGTGGCGTGCACTGGGGTAATATACACCCCCTCTTTTTAATAGAACTTTTAGATATGTTGACTTTTAGACAAAACTAATACAATTTTGTAATCTCTAATCAATTCTAAATACAACATGTCTGTTCAATCATTTTTTAAATTCAACTTCAACACCTTGTATTTCAAAAACAAGCATTTTCGGAAATTTTTTATTCTAAAGAATCACTTTTCAAGCGTTGTCAGCTTCAATAATATGTTTGCGATTTGACAAAATAATAGTGGTGTAGTGCTTTTCAATCAAAAAATCAATTTTTAGGGGCGAATGAGTCGTTTTACAGCAAACTTCAAAGAGACATGTTTTATTTAGAATTGATTAGAGAATACAAGGGTGTATTAGGTTTGTCTAAAAATCCATAGACTTAAAAGTTCTATTAAAAAGGATGGAGGGGTGTGCATTACCCCAGAGCATGCCACTGTAATTTACCAATTACTTTTTTTATTGTACCTTATGCCGTTATGATTCCCACCAAATTTTAAATTGATGTCTTTTATAGTTCATGAATAGTCTTAAAAAATCTTTTTCAAAATTCAATTTCAACACCCTGTATATCAAAAACAAAGCGTTTTTGGAAAAATTTTTATTCGAAAAAATTTTTTAAAATTGCATTCTCTGTCACCTGCCCAACGTTGTCGGTGTATTCCGAGGACACCCTGCATATTTTTTACCTTTGATGCGTTTTTTGCAGCCGCGTTTTATGGTCTAGTCGTGTACTGGCACTTTAAAGAGATAATTCGCACGTAAGTTCTACAGGGTGATCAATTGCCATTTCAAAACTGGTAATTGTTACTTCAAACTAATTATTTGCACTTTAAAGTTACAATTGTTAGATTAAATTACACATTATTAAAAAAGTACGCTAACTTCTCTTCTAGGCCTTCTAACTTCGTGATGCACTTGATATAAAACTGCTCTTTTTAATAAAAGTATGGAATTTCAAGTAGGTTAAAAATGTTCCTTTTTTTCTATTAAAAAAATTAGAAACATGTAATTAATATATAATATACGTTATTTTCTTAAGAGCAAGAAAGTTTTACTACTGACACAAGATAATAATTCATAATAACGAGTTAGAAACTTCAATTAAAGTAGGTGATATTTTCAAATCCATAGGTATATATAAAAAGAAATTTGACGATTTTATAAACTTACCTCAGAAACTTGTTGCTTGTTGATAATTTTGTTCATACTCGCAATTTTTTATATTATAATATCTTTAACTTCCCGACTATTAAAAATCTCACATTTTTCTTTCAAAGTATTTGCTGACGTTTTATCTACTTAACCATCTTAACATGGCGAATTATTTTCTCATTTTACTGAACAACTGCCTATGCAATATAAATCTTAATGGAAAAATTTATTCTTTTCCCGCCGACGACTTTTGCTGCAATCGAGTAAAAACGTTATAAACGTCCAAATTACAAGCGTCAAGCCGTATTTATATTTGTTTTTAGAAACTTTTATTTAACTGCTGTAAAATATTATATTCATTCCTTTTTATTGACAAAAATATACTAAAAATTAACTGCTATCATCAAATTATCTTGATTTCCCATGAATTAGGGCTTGAGCTTAATTTTTTTTCTTTATATTTCATTGCCAGTTTTTATATCTTTTCTCATAAGATCCATATTTTGGTCTAATAATTTTCGGTTCTGCAAAGGATATGACAGTATCGCTCGTTAAATTTATTGAAAAAATATCTGAGTAAATGATTTCTACATTCAATTTGTCAACTTTGAAGTTTTTGTAAGGTCTAGTTTCAATAATTTTCTTGTATGTACAACTGTTTTCATCCCCAGTTTATAATATTGCATTTTATCCCAAACATTTTAATACTTAGCCCGAAACCCATCTACTAAATTTCAGACTCCATATTATTTGAGGATCCTCTATGTATATATTTTTAACACGTCGTGGTTTGCCTCCTTAGCAGCAGTATGCGCAAAATATGTCGTAAATCATAATMGCGCTTCCTGCTTCGTGGTCTCTCATAGTATCAAATGTTTTTTTTCCCATTCATTTTATCACTCCAAAGACATACATAGACGATAGTAATTCTTGTAAATTATAGAAGCTTCAACCGAAATTAAACTAATTCCAAAATCGTTATGTGGCTATGCGAATTTAAATAATCCGGATGCTGCAAGTACTGATGTATCCTCCATTCATCTTAAATACGGTGTTACATAGTTACCCTCCGATAAGAATGATTTAGGATTTACCTCCTACTGGGTTGGTTTAAGCATCATAAATCGCTTTGAACAAGTAAATTTCACATTTCATAAAGTTGTGACACTTAGCATTGTCATTAATATAGATATTATTTTGGTTTTTGACAACTGCAAAAAATAGTAATATTTATCGTTTGGCAAACCATTAATACTTCTTTTTCTTTCATTTTTTGACAATCTGTAGTGGCAGCACCACAGATTTGGAACGCGAATTATACTATATTGTACCTACAATTTGGTGAACGTTTGAAACACTCATTTATTGAAGTTGGGGAATCTCCAATAGATATTCATATGAGTCCTTCTAGTACAGAGGTTTATAGGTATTCACTCATTCAGTCATCGTCAGTCGCAGATAATAATTGTATTAACGACCGAAACGAGGATAACACAGTGTGCCAGAGCTTCTGGCTTACAGCATAACTTAACAGATCCTTTTCTACCAAAATATTTCAAGTACTTATAGTGTTGTCGTTAGCCACAAATGGCAGCACCGATATTTATAAAATTAGAGATTCTGCAGTCTGCAGATCTTAAGCCTTTTCTGCAAGAAACAATGCGAACAGTTTATGAATATGCAAAAAGCACCTGTGATCTGGAAAAAATATTTTTTCTCAAGGATTCATCTGTAAAAGGTATGAGGAGTTCCATTTCTACTTCAGATTTCCTGCATAAAGATGAATTAAAAATACATCCCGTGTCGTTATATGAGAAATAGGTGATCGCTAGGAGTAGGGACAATTCCCTATGTCTATCAACGCAGGTGAGGGTGTAACATGATGACATGACGAGTCCCCACTTTAGGAATGCAAAAGCGTGCAGTTTTCTACTTACAGTGGTGCGCCACCTGTCGCATAACAGTTTAAGCATGCTTGCTACTAAAAACTTTATATCCAACAAACAAAACTTTATATCCATATCGCGGTAGGCATGTTTAGTCCGTAAGGTTAGCACTCTAGTTATACTCAATGATTATACTAAGCCTTTGGTATATAGGCAAAACCATTTCTATGGCGTGCTGTCTGCACTAGACCTAAACTGCACTGATGAGCTATAATGATGGTGAAATACATCTATCTGCAGTTGGTTGCGGTGAAGGCAGCATAGAACAGACATGCATTTTGATGAATATAATATATTGAACATGTCAATTCTAATCAGTTATGAGGTTGAAAAGACTAGCCATATTTTAAAGTTACACCTGTAGGTCACCTTCCTCTCTGTTTTCAACTACATCCTCTATAAAATACTCTGAACCAAAAACGACAAAAAKATACTTAGTGCATGTCATGGTCCAATAAACAAGATTAGTCCATTCCCATTGCCAGCTACCGCTGTTCGCGGAGGTAACGTGATAGCAGAGACAGATGACAGATTTGGCACATGATTCGTGTGCTCATTTTATCTATGAATATTTTGGATTTTCACAAACTTAAGTTAAGCAGAATGTGTTTTTGTATATTTTTTTATGCTGTGGTTCGAGTTGTACAGTCTATGACGGATGTCTGTTGTCAAAATTGTGAAAGTTCCAGCTCCACACATTAATGACTCGCAACGAATTTTACTAGGCAGTATTAAAAATGTTGAGAACCTATAAAGATATTATTGATTTAAACTTAGTAGTTGCAACTGGTGTACGGTCAGAAAATTTTAATTAGGATCAAAACAAAAATTAAAACCARAAGCAATTCAAATATAAAACCTGCCACATTTAKAAAAGATTCCAAATGAAGAAATGGTTTCAAATACCAGGTTTCAAAAGGACATTCTTCATATTTAAGTATCTTCTGAAGTTAATAAACCTAAATTTTAGTTTAATAAGAKTAGTGCTGGATTTTTTCTATTACTTCAGTTGAACTGCTTTTTTAAGAAATACATGGACAAAATTTGTTAAACGAACTGATAATCTGGCTTCACCAGCTGGAGACCTCTTGTCAGATATCTATGGGCATTACAGGATCTGTACCACGGAAAGTGGTTAAAACTTCTTCATAACTCAAACAATAGTGAAAAATGCAAACTTTAATTTCAAACATCAAGTTGAAAAGAATACTATAACTACGAAAATTAAGAAAGACATGTCCCTGTAGGTAGGTAACCTCATAATATTTATTCATAACTATACAATTTTTTTAACAGAACAGTACTCACATATTATATGTTTAAATACACTTCAAAGATGGGTAATATCGAGATTAAAACCAGATAACAGGGCTGTATTTAATGGGAAAAAATGTGACCATTGGAGTTCTCTTTAAATTGTGACCCATTATTGACCTTTTAATTAAGATATTATATGTTCATTTCTGTTAAAATAGTTTTTGAAATATGCTGAATTTATGCGAGCAAGCTTTTATATATTTTTCTTTGTCTCACAATAGTGTGTGTGAAGTCTATCTTTTACTGGTAACTTCGATCTCTACCATGACATCATGTGTGTGGTATACTCTTCTACTTTACCAAAATATCCAGCGTCAGCGCAAGCGCGTTTTAATATTTCTCATGTTTGCTACATGAGGAACACACAATGGGGAAGTTGCATGCATTTTAAATCATAGTAAATAGTTGTTATAAATATCCGGCATGATCTATAACTACCAAACAAAACAACTTTATGAAAAGACAATAATTAATAATTAAAATATTTGTGAAATCAGTTATCTGAAAAAGTTCAATCATGCGATTGATTGTAATGAAACATACCATTGCCCCTCCCTTACCTACAGCACTCTGCCGTTACCGGCTGACAATACTGTTGTTCTGGTTTATGTTTTAGCTAAGCATTTGTGCATTATGTAGCAGTGTTTTTTATGTTCCATTCCTAATCCCACATTTGTCAGATCACTAATTATGTATGTCGTAAACAATGTGTATACATTGTTCACTGCGAAGCTGGGCTTCATGAAAGAACAATCCAGTGATTTATTAAAGATCACCTTGCACAGGCAAATTGCTAGTTAGACATTGTATACATTATATTTCTGCACATTGCTGACACAATATCTGTAACCCTTTCTTGTACTCATCTACTTGACACTTGTCAGTAACTAACAATAAGAAACATGAGAATATGTGTACATACTATCTTTGTATGTCACGTCAAAGCCTGTTTTAAAGGTGTGGCTTTACTTCATATTTCTAATTAATTTATTTTTTCTTTCGGCATAAACCCCCAAATTTAGTGCATAATACAGTCAAGCCATTTATGAATATTATTAGAAAGCATTATAACAGCTTCAAATAAATATACAAATCCTTAACAGTATTTTTATTTAATTCATATTTAGAGGACCAGATGAAGAAGGCAAAACTGCTCCAAGGCCCAAAGGCTTCCGACCATTGTACGACATTCCATTTATGTTTGAGGCGAGAGAGTTCCAGAGAAAAAAGCTCATCGATAAAAAAGTACATGTCGTCATTGATTACATCCAAGAGGCTAGAGACAGTTACCCTGAGAAAATCTGTGGTACAGTCACTATTGGGGGAACGTAAGTATTAATTATCATATATTATCAACATTAAGCGTTTCGGTAATATATAATAGGAGTTACTTTACAAAGGCCAATTGAAAAAATAATKTTCAAATATTTCACTGCTTATGTGAAAATGGAATTTATTACAMAAATTATAACAGCRTACTAGGCGTTCGCGTATTCCACGACGTCTAGCTTGACTTCAAGAGGGCGGTTCTTAGCAAGCTTGTCCAGATAGATTGCTGTTTCAAAATCCAGAACAAATCTTCGTAAAAAGAAGTTGCGACCTGAAAACCAGCCCAAAATTAAAAAAAGAATAAGTTATGTTACGTCCGATAGGTCATATTGCTTACGTGATAAATTTATCAGATTCCTGGACCATTTTATTATAAAAATTAAACAGCGCTTATATGGTACTCGTGGAAACAGGTTGCTTAACTCTTACGAAAATTCAATTATTTTTGCACTAAGACGCACCATTTAGGAGATATCGTCAAACAAAGMTTTTGAATATTTTTGTTTTCGTTATATCTCGAAAGGGGACGGTGATAGGATGGCATTGTTTTTCCGGAATACACTKTCACTTACTCGGCGTCCGGTTGTTAGATTTGAACGCGGTCTGCCGACTGAAAAAATTTCCTTAAAAAATCGTCAAACTGCAACCAKCCGGTAATGCCACATTCTAAACAGTAGCGGATCGTKACAAATTCTATTGGGTCGGCAGTAAAAACTTTGGTCCACTCTAGTTGGTCAATATTATTTATTTATAAATTAGTAAATAATTKTGTATATACTCGTAGTTGTTGTTGTTTATTACTTGCTACTTCTGTAAATGCTCATATCGCCACATGTTAAAAAGATAGTTCATTTGGTAACAAATAGCCTAATCTGGCAACTAGCTTCATAATTTCAACGTTAAGCGTGCACCTGTACTGCACCGGAGAGGAAAAGCCGATATATGTCGAGCCCAATCCGAAGATGTATTTGGAAGTCCGGCAGACAGCATTAAGCGATTATATGGGTATTGGCGCTTACTTATTATGTTATTTTCTTTTTGTGTGAAATTCTTCAATGATTTCAGATTGACTAAATTTATAACATGTATTTAATTAATTCTGTTAAATGTTTGAAGGTATCTGCTTAAAATTGTTTATTTAAGAGGATAGCTCTTACAATAATCTTGGGAAAATGAAAAATTTCGAACATTCAGGTAGTTTTTCGTGATTTCAGTATTGAACTATTTATATAATTGTTGTTCAATGTACATGTCAAAATTAATTTTCGGAATCCGATGATTATGAATTCCGGGCCTCTTTTATTAACTTCAATAAAAACATACATGCGTAAAATGAAATTATGATTATAAAAAACTGTAAGCATGTAAATGGTGTCAATTAGATAATTTGTAATACTCAGTAGAAAACAGAACTATAATTGGTTAATTAAAAAAAAAACTTGAAATAATTGAAATAAATGATGAAGTCCGTTTTAACGTTTTATGCTGTCTGCCGGACCCAAGCATATCCGAGTCTCAATTTTCGCCTAAGGATTCAATATGCGCGCAGGGTTGCGTCTTTGTTCAGCTCATAGGAAAACGATGCTATTGCTTCCTTATACGATGCGGTCTGCCGAGCCAGCGCTTGGATCACGGGCTTGGATGACAAACACATACATGGCCCAACCACGGTTGCCGAGTAGCGTAAATTTTCCGGGATAACCCATAAAAATGTGATTTTGGCTAATTATTAATTTAATGGTAATGTAAAAAATACACTCCAACTGTTTCAAGATATCTGAACATAATAAAACAAAATATACATAAAAATACGAAAAAAAATAATTTTTTCGATCAAAATTCTGGGTTGGCACTGCCGACCCGGATGAGCCGCCACTGATTCTAAACTGACTGGCTTGGTTGGTGGTTCACTCGTGTAGAATTACTGCAATCTCCAGCCCGTTTCCTTAAAAAATCATAAAATGGTCACAATCCGGCAACACTGCGGAGGGGTAAACGCAAAACCACAATACCTAAAACACTGATAATTAAACTCTGTAACCGTTTTTCTTTGTGGGTGTGGGTTTGACGGAATTAAAGTGCACACACGGTTGCGAAACTGAACTTTATTTAACACACGTTATCAAAACTTTAACACACAACTTAAGATGGGTAATTATAAACTGCAAAACTATAATATTTCTATCAACGAACAGAGCTCCAGCACACGCATCCGGCGTTGCCGAGCACCGACCGCCCAATGTCTCGTGTCTACGCATGACTTCTCAGTTTTAAACACTTCTACCTCGTTCACACTACTCATCACTAGAGGGCGTTACGCGGCACAACAGAAACACTTGGTACAACTCGCCACCATTTTTTGTCAAAATCTATTGCACAATTTTAGTTCAACAAACTGTCATTAGTTGGCAGCACAAATCCAAGGAACATCACCGAAACAACATTTTGATTTCTAAATATCTCCGACTTTTGTTTCAAGCATTTTGGATAGAATTACACCAAATTGCATACCAATTTGATTTCCTTAAGCCATTTTCATCATGTGTTGGTTCATTCGTTTAACTTTTTTTCTTTTATTGCCTTGCTAGGTTTTACTTTTTAGTATTAGTTTGTTTCGTTTTCATTCTTTTCCAGTGTTTGTCAACCCATGATTCTTGTGAAAGTAGAATTAAGACAGTGTTAGTGCCCTGACAACATATTCGAGCATCATTGGATGTTTTATTGTTCCCATCACAAAGTACAATAAACAATCGATTACATACCTTATTTTAAATTGTTGCCAATTATTCCTCATTGCTTAATCACAACGCAATCTCACTAACAGTAGTTCCACAAAAAATGTTGCCTTCATTCCTCGTTCATAGATATATAATTTACTTCAAAATATTTATCATATTCTTCCAACCGCATGTTGACAAATACATAACCTATAAGCAACAAAATCTAACATAGCCTGGTATACTAATGTCATCTGTTATCAGAAGCTGAACTAAATTTTTGCGATACATTTTGAACTCTTTTTTACAGGAATTAGTTGGGCTATCAGAGTTCTATGTATCTTTCCCGAAACTGACATAGTGGGTGTTCCTCCCATGCATTCTGGAATTGACCTGTCCGTTTCCTTAAACAAAGAAATCGTAAAACGGCTACAATCCAGCAACATTGCATGCACAAATTAAGGGGTAAAGCTCGAAATTGACATGCCAAGTGATTCACCCATGCATTTCGGGGAGTCACCAGTTGTTTTCCTAAAAGATTATAAAACTGCCACAATTCGGCAACGATGCGTACCGAAAACTCATTTATCTTAAACCTTAAAATACATACTCAGTTTTCGAGCCTCGATGGGGGAATTGTTCAAAAGGGGGTACTTGGCAGTGGACACTTCACTGGAGAAGTCTGTATTCAACAGGATGAGCAGAGCAAAACGGGTGTGTTGCCACCAAAAAAAAATACATAAATATTA
Organism: Rhyzopertha dominica; assembly: GCA_025024175.1. NCBI lineage: Eukaryota > Metazoa > Arthropoda > Insecta > Coleoptera > Bostrichidae > Rhyzopertha > Rhyzopertha dominica. Next base: position 13,022 of record QCXZ01000069.1, read on the forward strand.
AATCCTGCGGAATTTGATTCTGTTAAAAGGTTCTATAGAAATTAAATATAATACATGAAAATAACCACAATGAAATACTTGATAAATGATCAAAATTATGCTATCAATTTAAGAGTAGGATAATACCTTTGAATATAGAATCAAAGATAAACATTGTGGGATTTTCATTTATATTCATATTTACTTCTCTAGGCGATTATATTAATGTTAAATGTGCAAAGGTGGATTTTTCTGAGTTTATCAAGTTGCGTGATAGGTTGTGATTAAAAAAGAAAATTAGGAATCATTGAAATACCTTTAAATGTAGTTCATATCAGTAGTTTTTCAGTAGACCTACTTTAAGAAATGACACAAATGAAATGATCAAGAATTTTTTTATTTTGGACAACATGGATATATATTTTTTTTTATATTTGACCGGCCAACGCAGACCAATATTGAGTGAGGCAATGTAAAACACCCTTTTTATACATATTTTAAAAAACTACCCGAACATTCTTCTCATAGTCATACTCGTATATTACAAGTTCAAGGAATTTAGCTCCTTAAGTTCATTCAACCTGAGCCAATTCTTTAATGCAATTAGTAACTCAGTTGAAAGTATTTGTAAGGAATAAATCACAATTTGCAAGCCAGTAGCATCTCTCATATTCTGAGTCTTAAAATTACGACCTAACTTCTTGCCATCATTGAACTCTGAGACCTGTAATTTTTGCAACCTGGGCTAAAGCAAGTTTTGTCCATGTTTCTGTAGAAACAGAAACCAATAGAAGTATTAAACCATAAAGTAATTTCAATAGTAGTAAAATTGTTACAAGTAACAATTTTTGCTTAAAGAAGAGAAAATGCTGGATTCTATATATTAAAACGTCACTGTGTACCAAAAAAAAAGGCATGCAGACTACAAGTGAAGTACCAACTGCTATGGCAGCCATAACGTTACCGTGCACCTAACTCTTCTTCTATCTCATGGGGAAAGCGCTTTTGGTTAATAAATAGCTATTCTCAGTAACATAAAAAGATGAGAACTAGAACTTAAATAGTAAGTTCCGACATTGATGAATAACTAGAAATATACAAATTTGACTTCAAACGAAAAGGAGCATACAAGCCAGCTATACAAATATTAATGATCAAATAAACAATTTAATAAATAAAAGTTATTAAATAGTAAAATTTAGTTTTGTTAGCCTAAACCTTTAATTAACTTCGAATTGCAATTTTTTGCGAAAAACTTAACTATAACAAAATCCACTTGGAATAAATAGATCAGTTTTCAGTTTTGAAGTGAATTACAAGCATATAATGGTGATTGCATTCAACAAACCAAAATAAAATCTGTCACAGCTTATTACATACAAGATATTTTAGGAATGTTGCTGAGACTTTGGTATCCAAGGGCCTGGCAACAGTGGTCAAATACCGTGCGGATGATGATCAACGTAGTTCTCACTATGATGAACTTCTTAGTGCTGAAATTAAAGCCTCAAAGTCAGTGAAAGGTATACATGGAAAAAAGGATCATGCAACTGTCAGAGTGAATGAAATCAACGTAAGTTGGTTTTCATTTCAGGTCATTGTCCGTATTGTACATCTGATGTTTGTTTTTAAGGATGCCGCGAGAGCAAAGCAATATCTTCAATCCTTTAAGAGAACAAAGATGGATGCTATTGTTGAATTCGTGGCAAGCGGTTCGAGATTGAGGTTATTTATACCGAAGGATTCCTGCTTGTGTGTTTTTCTACTTGGTAAGCAATAATTTCTCTCTAAACATTTATTGAACTAAGTCAAGAAGTAGGCATTTCTATAACATTGCTACAAATCATTTCATTCTTATAGCAAAATTTAGTACATATGCTTTAGTCCATCTTTTACGGAAGTAAAAATTCACCTACCACTCTAAAACACATATAACCTTTTTGACAGCTGACAATTAGGCTTTTTAAGATTACGTCATCCAATATGGCGTCCAGGGGGCAAAAAGCGCCTGCATGGGACGCGCCTGCGAAACCCTGGAAACGGACGCGTGGCTGATAGAGTTGGGTCCTTCATGACCAAGTCGTTCAAATTGAATGACTCATGCCTTGATTTGGCTCACAGCTAATGAATCAGCGTCGTTCGTGCGTCGTTCATGGTTAACGGCTGACGACAGCACACGACGAGAAAACAGCATGACAGCATATTTATATGCTGTGGCGAGACAGGAGACGCCGCTGTCACTTTCAATTCACGATCCTTATGAACGACTTGAATGATCCGAATCTACGCGATTGATTGAACGATTTGAATTTAATCGAATGTCCCAGCTCTAGCGACTGACGTTAGCATTAATTAATGGGGTTTCTATGACACCGCGCTAGAAGCTGCATCGTTTTGAAATTTGCCCCCTGGCAGTCGCTCAAAAGTCACGTGTTCTAAAAAGCCTAATATACTAAACATCCAATATGACTAACTATATATAGATATTTTTCAGACATATTTACCACAATAATAACAAAAGTGTTGTATAAATTAGACTGATACCGTGAAATTACAAAATTCCCATCCCTAACAACATTTTCGCTGGGATTGTGACACAGATTTCACTGTTTTTTGATAACAAAAAGTTCATATAAAATTTTACAGTGTCAGATAAATATATTTTCGAAAATAATGCTTTCTTTATCAAATACTAACAAAAAGTTATTAATCTGACGTATCAATTACACCTGTAACTTCTGTCAAAGAAGGGAACCTCCAAAATTTGTCTGATACAAGTTCAAACGAAAATTTGAAAGTAAATAAACTGATCACCAAGGAAGCGATGTACTAGCCTGATAAAATCTAAACTGAACATGTAGAAAGGAACTACTTACTAGATATACATGAACTTTTTGATAAAAGAGAACAAAATAGCCTTCAAAATATCTTCCAACTCATAATTCCACTATCCGTAATAAAGTTATTAGTATGTCTAGAAATTTCTATAGCTTCTTTTATTGGACTTCCGTAATAATATATTTTTGTGTCTAAAATGTTTGTTTTATCAAAATCAATAATTTGTTTAATTAAATACAAGTGTTCAGCTAGAAAGATTTATCTATCTGTTGCAGCCTAGTAGCATGTATATGTTCTTTCAAATGTGTCCCTATTTTTCTTTTAGTATGACATATGTAATACCTACTTGCCGCAACAACAAGTAATTTTGTAAACACCTCCACTTTCTAAATTTACTTCTTCTTTAGTAGAATTAAAATTTTATTTAAATTATTATATGTACTGTCAACACCTGAAATATCATGCCTTTTAAGTATCTTCTTTAATTTTTACAAAATCATCTTTATTTTTCTTTGTGGTGATTCTTGATCTTGATTTGGATGAGTACTTTTATTAAAAATTGGTCAATATTCTTATTGCTATAACGATTTCTTATTAGCGCTGATTTAAGATTATATATTTCTTCTAAAGAACTTTCATCTGAAATTGTTGAGCTATAACAAATAACAACCTTATTCTCTTAAGTAGCAGAGTTGTGAGATGTGGCATGAAAATGTCTTTCTGTGTTTGTTGGTTTACTGTAAATTTTGTGTCCTAACTGACCAGTGTTTACTCAGTAAATTTGGATATCCAAGAAAAGCAACTACCATTGTAAATGTTATATTAGGATTTTGATTAATTAAATGATTTAGATACCTAGCTAGCACTTCTATACCATGAGGCCCAATAACAAAAATATCATCTACATACCTATTCTATGGCTTGGTGATTTATTTACTCTCAGAATTTTATTTGAAGTTGTGACAGACAATTTTCGGTGGTTCTCTTCTTTGACAAAGATTACAGGTGTAATCGAAACGTCAGATTAATAATTTTTTGTCAGTGTTTGATAGTGACATCATATTTTTCCAAAAACATAATTATTTGATATGATGAACGCTGAAAGTATTCACCCTTGTAAAATTAATGGTAGTTTAGTCAATTGAAATACTGATAAAATATACGTATAATTAACAGCTGGAATTAACTGCCCTCGTGGAGCCAGGCCTGCCATGGGCACGGCCCCTGCAGCTGAAGCTGAGCCTTTTGGGGAGGAGGCATTGGCCTTCACAAAAGACCGTTGCCTCCAGCGAGAAGTGAGTGTCCAAGTAGAATCTGTCGACAAAGCAGGCAACTTCATTGGTTGGCTCTTCATTAATAACACGAACTTGTCAGTTGCACTTGTTGAAGAAGGCTATGCTACTGTTCATCCTACTGCTGAGAAAAGTGAATACTATAAGCAATTAAAGAATGCAGAAGACGGAGCGAAACAGAAAAAGTTGAGGGTATGGGAGAATTATGAAGAAGAGAAAGAAGAAGCCCAGTTAATTGAAGAGGAAAAAGTGGTGAGAATTTTAATATAAGTGTTTGCAGCACTTTTAATATAAATCTTGATCAAAATAGTAATTTTCATACACTACGTTAAATTTGTATAGATACTTATGGACCTCGTTTTGATTCCAGACTTCAGACAAGAAACTTGAAGAAGTGATTGTCACTGAAATAACACCAGAGGGAACTGTTTTCGTACAAAACGTCCAGCAGGGTCCAAAGGCAGAAGCTGTCATCAGCAAGCTGCATCAGGAGTTCCAGTCGAATCCCCCCACACCGGGAACATACAAACCCAAACGTGGTGATATCTGCGCAGCTAAATATACTGTTGATGGGGAGTGGTACAGGGCCAAGGTTGAAAAAGTGCAGGGCAACGACGTTTCCGTGTTGTACATCGATTATGGCAACAGAGAGGTAATGATTAGCTCAATTATATTTTTTATTCTATTTACATGGTATTCCTTAACTAAATGTCGTGGCCTCCACAGGTTAGTTTTGTTGGATACCTCATCGCATCTGCTACTGTTTGGTGCCACTCCATGGTGCAGATAGAACAATTTTTTACAGCGTGTTGATTAAAGATGTCGAATTAAACAAAAAAGTACTAAGGTACTACTACTGTATAGTCATTTGTTTTTGAGATATCTGATGTTAAATAATTTCTGTTCACAAAACTTGTATTAGATATCTCGGTCAGTTGATGTTCAATTATTTTTTTGTAAACACAACAAAATTATTCTCAATAATTAATAGAACTATCCCATTTAAATCACTAGTCTACGATGTGAAATGAAAAAATTAGCTATTGCTGGCTGTTTCTTGAACAACAATTTTTTAACATCATATATTTCAGAAGCAAATGACTGTGGTTAGTACTATTAATGTTTAAATCGACACCCTTAATCGAATGCACTATAAAAAAAATGGAGTCATTTTATTTAAAATAAGAAACTTGTAGCTTATAGTCTATATCTCGGTCAGTTGATGTTCAACTGTTTTTTGTACACACCACAAAATTCTCAAAATTTCATGAAACTTCCCCCTTTAAACCACTTGTCTATGATGTCAGATACTAAAGTTAGCTATGGTAGACTGTTACCGTGAACACCCTGTATTGCAAAAACTTAAAAAGGGTGGCTTCCTGATATCATGAGCTGATGGAAAAGAGAAACTGATTTCAGAACACTGAACAGGATGAACAACCCTCTTTTTTATTTGTTAATTTGGTATCTATCTGTCAATGGATAGTGAGATCTTCTGGATTCCTAAGCATTGGATAGACCTCGACTTTTCACTAGATTGTAGGTTATGGTCTGTCGGCATACCCAAACAACTTTCTTTTGGCTAGGGTCACGATGGTGCAGACCCCTAGAGTAAGAATGCTCATTTTTTATTTAAAAAATTGATATATTGCATCATGGATATCATTGAACATAATTGTTTATGTTAAGCTGATTATTATGCATTTGATTAAGGCTATAACAACTTGTACCATAGTACCCAAACATGCAAAAATTCTATTTTCTTTATGGTGTTGTTGAACATTATTTTTGATGCGGACTATAATGGTAGATGGCAAATTTGCTTCGAGACTATGATAAACATGCACCACGGTACCAAAATGTCACTGATCTCTAAATAACTGGATGTCKCTTACATATCAAAGCGCATGTAAATTATTTGTGATAGATTTAAGCCACCTTAGTGCTTCTAGCCGCTGGTCCTTGTACTAAAATTTTGACAAAGGTTCGCTTCTGCGATTAATGATTGACTGTTAAAATCGTGAATTCATCACCTGTCTGCAGATTTCCAAAAGATGATCGTTGTAGTGTTTGAGTGAGAAACATGTGCCGTACAAACTGGATGTTACATTTACTCATAACCATATTATATAATTAAGGATCTAACCGAAAATTTGAACGCGCCGTACGATTACCAGCGGCATGGTAGCGCAAAGGGTTTCTACTTATCACAGTTTTGAATGACTTATGCGACGTCCAGTTATTTAGAGATCAGTGCTAAAGGTGCAAAAATTCAATTTGCTACATGGGTGTCATTCAAAGTGATTTGTAACGCTGAGTATGATAGTCACGCAAAATTTGAATTAAGCTTATGAAGAGGATGCACCATGGAACCAGTACCGAATGGCTGCTGTTACTATTTCTGCCATCTGCTACTGGTTACTGTTACTTTTTCTGCTACATGTTACTGTTACTATTTCTGCTACATGTTCCTTGCTACTGTTACAGTTGCTATAACTGCTACTAGCTACTGTTTCTGTTACTAGCCAGTGGTACTAATTCTGCTACTGGTTACTGTTTCTGTACTCCTACTAGCTACTGTTACTATTTCTGCTACTGGCTGCTGTTATTGCTTCTGCTGCTACTAAAGGGACGTGCACGCCCCCGCGTTCAGAGCCCTCTGGTGGATAGAACAGATAAATGTGGGGTTTAAATACAAATTAAATCGTATGTAAAGTGACATGGCAAAAACGAGTGTTTATGCAAAATGAACGAAATAATAATCAAATATTGTTTTGGTCGTATTTTTTATAACGTCAGACCATCATAGGTACTAAAGTAACTACTAATAATAATATTCTCGAAGGTGCACTGTTTGTTAAATATGTCGAAATCATCATATTGAATAGCTTACAAATAAGCTGGTTTTTGCTTGTACTTTGTTTCACACTATTTATCGAATAATTTGCCAATGGTTTCGACCGGAGAGTAATTTTCAAGAAAAGTTTCTTAATTGTAGAATTATTCAAATAATAGTGTGAAACAAAAAAAACAGCTTGTTATAAGCTATTCAATATCTTGACTTATAACAATTATTACAAATTTAGTGTTCCATCTTCATGCAACTGCAAAGAATGGATATCTATGTATAAGCTGGTACAAAACGACTTAACATGCAAGATACGCGAAGGCAGATCTCGTTTCGAAGATCGTCAACTATCGCGTAGTACCGAACGAGTGCTAAACCATCCTGAAAACATCCTGTTACCCTGTTACTGTTATTCATGCTACACGTGAATGGGCATTTGATGAAGGGATGAAATCTATTAAGAAATTCCAAGCGAAAGTGACAATGATTTTTGTTCAAGCATTAAGCTGTAGCCGACAGACAAACGCCCCACACTACATTTTGTTCTTCTGCGCAACCATCTCTCGCGGGTCAAGTCGTTTTGTACTAGGTATACCTATATACATACTACAGAACACATAACACAATATCTATTTACTTTTTTCTATTGATGGCATTAATCCATCGTTGTTTTCGTTCAGCTTCCCAAACCTGTCCAGGAAATTGATAAAAGCATATGTTTTTGCTGCCACACGAGTTCTCAGTATTATTACTGGCTAATGTTGCTGCTTCTGTTACTGCTACTGGCTACAATTACTGCTACTAGCTAATGTCACTACCGCTACTCTTACTGTTCCTAAAATATGACATTCAATACTGATCTATGACCAATGTGTTGCACTGGCAACACCCATATATTATATGGGTTTTGTTTTATTTTTCCTTATAACTGTAATGATATTTTAAATATTAAGCTAAAATGGCATTATCAGTATAATTTTTCTCATTTACTTCACTGCGGTGAATATCACAACCACTCCTAAGTTTTTACAATGTAATGCACATTACGATTCAATGATTTTACGCAGATTTCATCTGAACATTTTTAAAGGTTAGGAGTTAATTAGGGTAGCAGTTCTTGAAACATGCAGAAATGTTTTCGGATTAAAACACCCACAATTTTAAAATGAATTTTTTGATTTGAATTTTTCTGAATGCTTATGTGCAGAGAATACAAGAAACTTCAAGTAAAATGTCACATGACCCCAGTTGCTATTTTCAAGTTGGTAGTGACTGTGATACAAACTTAGATTTTGAGGAAAACATATCACACATAAAAGGAAGGAAGTAAAATGCCTATCATTTACTGCTTTAAACAGGTTTAGTACTTTTAAATTGACATCGCTTGTAACATGATATCTTTCAAACTGTGATACGACAAATTTTTATACATAGACAGACTAGAAAGGAAGTTAATGTTGCATTGTCATCCTGTTCTAAACTATATTTAAATCGATGAAAGTTTAACTATAATAATGGAAATTTTCCCCTTTAAGAAAATTATTACAATGAATTGTTGATTAAGACAGAAGGATGAAGGCATATTGTTGTAATTTAGACAGTAATTGACATTTCCTTTTACATAACAGTACATTTGTACAGTTCTTTTTAAACATGAAATAAATTTAGGTAAGTACTACTTAAACCTTTCACTGAATTTTACTGACTCTCATCAAGCGCACTTCTGACATTCTACCAGCTGCAATGGCTCGTCAAGGAATGCTTGGTAAAGTGATTTTAATTAAAAATATTTGAGAAGTGCAAATTTCTGGAAATCGGTTGGTAACAAGATGCCAAAACCTATTATCAAAAGAAAGGAAATTTAATTTAGCCCCAGACTATGTAAAAAGTCGTATATTTTGTTTAAACAAATTGACTTATGAGGTTTTGAATTATATCATGTTGTAAACGATGTATTTATTTCAGTTTAAAAGTAATAAACCACTTTAAAGATGTAAATGATAGGCCATTTCCTTCATTTATTATACAGGGAAAGTGCAGTCTTATGGATGCCTTAATTTCGATGAAATTTAAAATGGCAGAGAGCACTGCAGATGACCATTTTTTGATTTAACGCTTATTTTTTCGAAACTATGTTTTGGGGATATGATAATTAGACAAGATGACCTTAGAACTCAACGAGGACTTTTAAAATGACAAAGCCGGTGTGCATTTTTTGTAAAACTGGAATTGTGCCGTCTTCAAAAATATTTGATGTCATACAGCACAAAAATTTGGATAACATTTGTATAAAACAGTTTTTTGTATTTTCAACATTTATTGAGTTTTGGAAGAAATATGTTCACTTTGCTCAGCCTATACAGAACAAATGGTAACCCCATATCTGACGATTTTCCCCTTGTGTAGGTTCTAAATTCATCCCGTTTGGCTACACTTCCTTCATCATGCACTGCCGAAAAACCATTTGCAACAGAATATTCTCTTGCGTACGTTACTTTCCCCAAGGATCAAGAATACCTCGATCTGGCATTGAAGTTTTTGCGAGAGGATTTAGCTTCGAAGAAGGTTTTCTTGAGCGTTGAATACCGACCACAGGGTGCCCCACCAGCTGCCCGTTTTCTGACAGAACCTCCTGAGCAGCATGACATCGTTAAAAACCTTGTGGCAGATGGATTGTTGATTGTTGACACGAAGCGAGAAAGAATAGCAGGAAAGCTGGTAAGTTTTAGATTAGTTACTGATAAGACTCATAAAATTACAATAGTCATTGAAGTCTAAAAGAAAACTTCTACTTCCATATTTTTCAATCCAGAATTGAAGCATCGGCTGGTAAAATGTAAGGCACAAAATTTCAGGTACCAAGTTTTTTTCCACTAAAGCCTTCATTATTACTATATAGGTAACCGAGGTATGGTTGATCACATATCTTACTGAAATATAGTGTTATTTTAACTTAAATATTTGGCGATTTTGACTGTTAATATTGAATAACATTGTGAGGTTCACTGGTGTGTAGCAAACGGCTGTAAACTTAACGGAAAGTAAACAACTTTTTTTTGGATTGCCCAAGGAACATGTTGAAAAAATAACAGAAATAATGGATCATATCTTTGAACATACAATAACATCACAAACATTGTAACTAGCGACTTCAATGCATATTTCAACAGCGTTAAGTAACAAATGTGTCCTGGAGATAACAGACTATTTCATAACCTATGGTATTCAGAAGACAGTATACACCTAAATCAACACGACAGCGGAACAAAAACATGTATTGATAACATCTTTAGCAGCACCCAACAACATAGAGCTTGTACAATGGGTTTCATAATCTCAGATCATTTCATTCATAGACTTCTTGATGAGGTTAAATATGATAGCCATGGAAATGGTTGTGCTTCAGAATTTGTTGAACAGTGCCTTCACTCAAACCAAGTGGTTTTTTGGTAACAGATAATAGCGCAGCCAGTTGATGTTTGCCATTTATACTGATTTGTTTCCCACTGATTTTGGATAGTTCACACTGTTTGTACAAATCTATCTAATGAGTTTTGCAGGCATCTTTTATCTGATGTTGTTCCGGGTATCATTGCTGTGTAAACTCAACTTACCAAAAAATGATCTTTCACATTCTCCTAATATGAAAATCACTTGGACAAGCTCTTCTCGATTGTACTTGATAAAAAATAGTACTGTACACAGCTCAAGGAAGTAATAAATAACACAAAGCTAACAATGTTTGAACTTCTAAGGTCAAGATCGCATTTTGTCACTTTTATAAAATCTGTTGTTAATATTTGTTTTTAAAAGCTATCATTCAATAACTTGGCTTTTATTAGGATAAAAATAAATAAGGATTCCAATTTAAAATAAGAAAAATCAAAAGCTTTCAAGTATAAAATTTTTTATTGTAACTTGTGACAACCTGTAATAATTCAAAGCATAATATAAAAATATTCCGTATTGTAATTAATTTTTGTCCTTCAGATTGCGGAATACAAGGCTGCCCAAGATGAAGCAAAGAAAAAGCATCTCTACATTTGGGAGTATGGAGACATAACTGAAGATGATGCTAAAGAGTTTGGTTTGTCTCGTTAAGGGACCAAGAACCAACACCGCATGAAGTCTACCCGCCTAACAGTTTCCACCTAGCGTAAATTTGTCCGTTCAGTAATATGTATTATGTGTTGAATCGATTATTAAAAATGCAAATTGATAAATTATGTAAGTAATGTGAACAAATTTTCATCTGACTATTGATTTACTATAGTCACTTCTTTTTTATACATTTTATTCAAATTGTTTTAAATGAGGTTAACCAAGCTGTTGTCTATTTTTTTTTGGTTGTTAAGCAATTTTTGACAAGATGGTGGTATTCTATATATATATTGTAGGGAATGGTTTTTATCAAATAAATAATTATTCTCACCTTTGTCGTTTGTTTATCCACTGGAACTCAAATATTATAAAMACAGTGCACCTGTTCTAAACACTGACTAGAAATAATGTCTTTAGCTTTCTTGGATTCTTACAGTAACAGCTTCCGAAGAACACATGATCCAACAGATTAAAATTCCAAATACATTTTTCGAAACTATTTTTGCTCTATTAAAAAAATGCAATTTACAGTTGCCACACTTACATCAAACACCCTGTAAAACAAAAGTTTTCCTAGCTCCCCTAAGCAAGACACAGGGATCAAACATTTGCATTAAATTCTAAGTGTTTTGTTCATAATGTGTTCCAGTGTTACATTCTTTTGTTCGATGTTACTATTGTTATTATCAACTATTGTGGTATAGAAAATCACTGGCGACAGAAACTACCTTCAAGGCATACCGGTTTACCAAATATGTGAGGAAAGCAWTACCAACAAGAACACAAAAACCTTGCAAGAGAAATAAGAAAAAAGAAAAGTTGCAAACCGCATTAGACAAAGCAGCTGCAAGTTCAAAGGAGGTTGAAAGAAACCTTTCAAGAAGAACTGGAACGAAAAGGTTCCAGGGAAAGAAAAAATCATATTGACAACATAAAGGAGTGTAAGACAAAGATGACAATGCGATAATACTGTACAGAAATGTGGAAATTATGGAAACAAACCCAGCCACAAAAAATTGGCGTGACCGTAAAGAATATCGGATGGAGCAACATCACCTCACCTATAGCTGATAAATGCATACCTCAACTTCAWCACGAAAGCAATTTCAACAAGATACAAGAATCATAATTGCAACTTAAAAAAAGACAAGTAAGACAAATAATGCAGAGGAGTTAAGCCAACACCAAATACGAGAAACATCTAAGGAAAGCATTCAGTGGTCGAGTTCACAGATTCCTGTGAATTAGTGTTTGTTGTTTTTAGCACATTTTTCCTCAAAGGTTGGATAAGAAATACTGTTTGCCTCTGAGTCCCTAAATTAATTTGCCCCAACGATGATACCTTATTAAATCCGGGTGTGCCCTAAGTTCTTTTTTAGTGCTCCTTATCAGTTCTTGTAATATGACATCTGTTTCTTCAATGTCGCCATAATGGGCTATTCTCCTCTGTGGTATTACCKTAGTTAAAAAATCATGGCCTGCTTAGATCAGATATATAATCGTAAACCTCCATTTACATTTCATAGACTGCCAATCTCTTTTTTTGTTAACATGGACCCCTGGCAGGTAATCTTCGACCCCTGGGGGTCAATAACGACCACTTTGAGAATCAAGGGTTTAAACGTTTTAAAGAACTGAAACGAAGATGATCCATGCCCTGGACGGTCCTCTTCAAAAACAAAAAAATATTGATAAAATTGGTAAATTAATCCGTGAATATCGTGGACTTGCTGAAATAACAGGAATCTATAAAAAACATGTTCGCCAGATGTCAAAACTCCTTACTCATGAGCAAAAGGAATCAAGAATGAACATTTGCAGCCAGGGTGAGCAAATCCAAATTCAAAGTGATGATGGTCTTTTTTGATGTTCAAGGCATTGTTTACGTTCACCTGAGGGTCAGACGGTCAATCAATATTATTACATTGAGGTTCTTACGGCCCTTCATGAGCGTGTGAGAAAACAAAGACCCGATTTGTGGAAGACCAAATCATGAAAAATTCATCAGGACAATGCGCTGGTCTGTTCTGCATTGTCTCTTAAGGGTATTTTTGCAAAACACGGCATTACTGTGTTGGTACATCCACCATATTCACCAGACCTTACCCTCTATGAATTTTTTACAAAATTAGAAAGTGTGGAAGCTGTTAAGGCAAMAACAACAAAGGTTCTGAAACAGCTGACAGAAGCAAACTTCCAGCATTGCTTTCAACGCAAAAGTCCTATGGAGTGGTGTAGAGATCACCAAGGGGAGTACACTGAAGGCGAAAAAATTGCTACTGTAATTGGTAACTAATAAAAAGTATTATGAGAGCAGTTCGGTTATGTAATAGCCACACCTCATAGATTTACTTTCTTTCCTTGTATTGCTGTTATCTAGAAATTCTTATTTTTTACATGGTCGTTATTAACAATAAATCCTTGGCTTGAATTCTATTCAACTTTTCCATTCGGTATCCCCAGCAAACTTGATTACCACACCAACAGTATGTGGCCAGGTTTACCGTGCAGCATTGTTTATTTTGCTACTTGTAGGAATTCCTACTTGCATTTTTTTATTTTCGGTAACAATGTCTCTTCTGTGGTTCTTTTTTAAGTTCTCTAGTACTGGGTTTAGTAAACATCAAATTTCATGTGTGTGTGAAACATAACGTGTGTAATTCTCATTCAGCCAAGGATTCCAGGGTCYTCACTTTAATAAAATTTGATTTTTATTAATGTAGTCTTGTGAGCTAGACTGAGGAGCCAGAGATATTTTGTTTTATTATCTGACTCGAGTATTGATTCTACATTAACTTGGTAGAAAAAAGATGTGTCAGGATAGAATCTGTTCTTTTCAAATATCATTCTGTCATTTTTATTAGCAAATGAAACAAATATGAACCAGCAGAAGGATTGCCTAATATATATCTTTTATAGTGCATAGAAACTGAATTCCTATGTGCTCCTGACTTGTTTATTGGGTACAGAACAATAAAGGTTTTTGTAAGAAAGGGTGTTATAATTTATGCTTCTTGCAAGAGTGGTGTATGTGCAGAGTATAAAGTTTTCAAATAAAAAATCGGATTAGGATAATTTATGGATCATCGAAATCCCAAGTAATGGTCCATCGTCCACCTGTTGTAGAATATAGTATAGGGCTAAAATATATAAATATATTTTGTTTAGTATCTTTACACAGGGTGTTTACAGTAACAGTCTACAATACATAACTTATTTATTTGACGTTGTAGACTAGTGACTTAAAGGAGGAAGTTTTATGCATTTTTGAGAGGGATTTTGTGGTAGTTCTCGACAGAGATGAGTGGAAGATGCCGTATTGCTACTAGATGGCATGATGTCGTCATCCACACTGTAATTCTCATAATTTTGAGGTTTACAAAAAAAACAATTGAACATCAACTGACAGAGACATTGACTGTAAGTTTGTTATTTTAAATAGAACGACCCCATTTTTATAGCACATTCAATTAAGGTCGTCGAATTAAATAAAAAAGCACTAAGGTACCATTACCCTACAGTACTTTGTTTCTAAGATATCTGAGGAATAATTGCTGTTCACGAAATAGTCTACATTTTTATTTGACGTTATCGACTAGTAGTATAAATGGAAAAGTTTTATGAATTTTTGTGGTAATTACAAAAAATACAAGAACGTCAACTGGCCGACTACAAATTTGTTGTTTTATATAAAATGATCACCTTTTTATTAGCACATTCGATTAAGAGCGTCGAATTAAACAAAAAACTATTAAAGTGTACCATTACCCTACAGTCATTTGTTTTTGAGATATTTCGTATTGAATTCTACTACTTTAAATAACAACATTCACTAATTTAAATAACAAAGTTTTAGTTAATATCTTAGTTGATTCAATTGTTTTTTTGTAAACACCGCAAAATTCTCAAAATTTCATGATATTTTCCCGCATAAACCAATAGTCTACAATGTCAAATAAAGAAGTAAACTATTGTAGACTGTTTCGTGAACAGCAATTATTCAATATGAGATATCTCAAAAACAAATGACTGTAGGATAGTGGTACCTGAGTCCTTTTTTGTCTAATCAGACGGCCTTAATCGAATGCTCTATAAAAAAAATGGGGTACTATTTAAAATAACAAACTTGTAGTAGATATCTCGGTCAGCTGATGTTGTTTTTTTGTAAACATCACAAAATGCTCAAGAATTCATAAAACTTTCCTCTTTAAAGCAGTGGTCTATGATGTCAAATAAAAGTAAGTAATAAATATGAGTTTATTAATTTACTATTTATACAAAATTATCTGTTTAAAAAAAGAAGAAAATACATAGCCACATCGTTTTCTCTGAATAGTGCTTCATATGTGTGTTTGATAAATTATTAATGTTATCCATTTTAAGGAATTACTTTTGCATTTCTATCTGTTTTATAGTTCTTGCAGTCTCAATTTGTTTTAACTTTTTTATATTCGTATTTGATAATATACCTTCTTACACAAATGTCACAGATTGCATGCTATGATTTTCCAGAAAATACATACTAGACTTTTATTTCAATTTTCCTGGAAACTTCTTCTGTAAATGAAATCACTAGTATATCAAAACCTTTTTGAGTCCTTAGTAAATTTAAAGGTATATTTGTGCACCTTATACAAAAGTATGTGTCCTATCTAAAAATGATTTGAAGTTATTTTTGTAGCAAGTATGTATAACTTTTACTTAATTACGTATCATATGTTTCACTAATGCTATTTAGTGTTTTTTCTAGGTATTAGATAGACTTCTAACTTATAAAATGAAATTAGTACAAACAAAGATAGTATAGGTATGGAATACATAAAACACATAATAGCATTAGTGAAAAATCTGATAAACTCAGAAATATTTACACATATTTGCTATAAAAATATTAAAAGGAATTTTCAATTAACGAAAAACTAGAAGGCTCGCAGCTAGTGCAATAGTACAATCTTTTGCTACTGTAGGAACCAGGGACTGGTTACAGCTACACCTGGACATTAGAAGTGAAGTACTGCACATTTATTTATATCAACATTATATTAAAATTTTTGCATAAGTAATACAAAACACAATTAATTCTACTGAACATAAATTTAGGAATAAATCATAGAAAAGAGAAAAAAGGTATTGAACAGTATTTATGAGTCTGGTACTTATTATAACTAGTAAGAACTTCATATTTACTACAAATAAATTTAATTATAACTGTGAAAAACAATACAAACAAATCAAATGATAAACTTTTGCTTTCGCAATTACTATAATAATGTCTCACAGATACGTTAGATAAAATGGCATGAACAATTTTTGAAGGAAAATAAAACTAACATTACAATGTGCTCTTGAGTTGTACAAAATAAAGACACTAATGTAATAAAGAAAGCATTTCTTTACATCGCAATAAATGTGTATAAGAATTGTATCTACACTAAGACGGTAAATTCAACCTTCCTGTCCAAAATCCTCCTTGAATTTCTCTAACTTAGCCAAATCATCATCATTTACTGTGGGCTTCGAAGTTGCCAGGGATCTCAGCATGTCGTCCTAAAGAACAATTTTTTTAATTTTTTGCTTTGTTTTTAATTGGTCTTATAAACGAACCATGGTCACAGGCGGTTCAAAGAGTTTGTCACTAGGCACATCCATCCAACCCATTTCGATGGCATCTGGATCTCCAGGCGAACAAGGCATTAACAAGTCATCAACTATTGTGTTGGGATCCAGGGGGCTTGGACCTCTTACTTTCTTAAAGTGTGTGGCAGTCTGTACTTTTCGTACAGGTTGCATAAGTGCATCACGTACAACAATACTGATATCTGCACCAGAATACCTACGACAAGACAATATTGTAAATTGGCAGATTTATACTAAGGAGGCACATGACCGGGGCTTGTGGTTTGAAGGGGGTCCCTTCATTAAGTAATTAATTATTAAAATTATGGTGTATTATGCATTCTGTGTTTCTTGCTTTACTGTGACATACAATTTCTAAAAACATTTTAAAATACAAACCCCACATACTTGAGAAGACAGTTATTATATTAATGACTTATATTTAAGCATTTTGTAGAAGATATCCATTTGAATTTCATTTTTATATTTTTTTTGTATGTCTTTTATTTCTTGTGGCTATTGATTTGCTATAATAACCTTTATTTTGCAAATATTAAGTAAAGTATTGTCACATATTCCAGGAATGATGAGGTTGCAAGTGTTATGGTTTCATTGATCACAATTCATTACAACTTTAAGTACGTTACGTTTTTCCTTCTGAAATCTTTTTCAGACTTTATTACTCCTTTAAAAAAAGTACAATACATGTGATAAAAATCCCTGGTGGCTGTACATCCATCAGCTTGACATGGCTTTGTGTATCTTAAATATATGGAAGAGGAGTCAGTTAACTTTTAACATTAATATGAGAAAGATTAATCATTCAAAGTGATTTTATTTCAGTTGACTCAGAGCTATTGAACAATTGGTAATGTAGGTCTCTGGATTTACCGATTATGTATACCAACTTATGTCGTAAGATGTTTCTATGTCCAATGGGAGAACATCAAAAGGTTCCCTTAGAAGTTATTATCAACTCCATTATAATGTGTCGATTATATTTAGTTTTGACAAGGAGAGAAAGTTTGTGCAAAATTAATGCAGTTTAAAGTTATGCCGTTATAAATTCTAGTTAATATTGAATATTTATTCTTTTATTTATTACATTTGGTTCGTGTTTTATAGTTATCATATCAAAAGTCAGTTGTGCTGTGAGTTAATTTTCTTGTACCAGTATGTCAACATTGTTATCAAGCAATTTACCAGCAAAGTGGAAGTTAGGACAAAATTATGAAGGAAACAAACATTTTCTGAAATTTTGTTATTTTTAACCATACTTCAAAGTATGGATAGCTGCTACAGCTGATAATGAATATAAAGTGCCTTCCATTCACTTGTAACCAGCAAAAGCAAACTAATAAAGCAATCAAAAATATTGCAGCACATATAGCGTTGGCGAAGTATACAAGGAAGTACACCCAGTTTAAGCACCGAACAAGTTGATTTAGAGATGAGGGTTAGTTTATTAGTTGTACAATACAATGTCAGCTTTCATGCAATGCATGAGTAAATATGAGTGCTATCTGTCACCCCTAAAATTAAATCCTCAAAGGTATAGACTCACATCTAGTATGTACAATAATTTAATAATACAGTGTGGAGAGAACAAAACCTTTAAAAGATTTTTGGTTGAAACTACCAAGAATAAAAGATATTTTGCATATATAAGCTAGTATGTATTTTACTGTTCTTACTACACTGTAATATGTCTGTGGAATTTTTTTCCCTGGTCAAAAAAAACTAAGAACTGTTAAATGTGTTTAATTTGTTGTTTGTTTCTCTATTAATAAAAGAGTTCTTTCTGTTTCTGAAGTCTTCATATTATTTGATAACTTAAAAGGTTTGGCCAGAACACCTTGGATGATAACATAGTTTTGCAATGAGATAAATAGCATAGTGGCTTTAGAAAGGAGAGTTGTTGTTGATCATGTCAATGTGACATGTGGTGTGAGAATGCATGCATGCTTGTGATGATATTTTGAGCCCCCTAAGCGTTGTGTGCCCGGTCTATTGGCCGTGGTTCCTTCGACCTGTGTCTCGTAGACCGGGGGGCCTACCTGCGGGTCGATTGACGTGATTGGGTGGAGAGGGACTGCCCTACGGGGACCCCCGATCCTGATCACTGGGATGCTAACTGTTGTAGTTGGGCGTCCAGGGGAGCCTTGACTTATTTCAGGTGGCACTAGCTAGTTGTCGAAGAACGAAGACTGATGATGTGATGTTATTTGGTAAAAGACAAACTTGATAAGGAATGATTTTTGTATGACTGGGAAATTATGCCGCTAGGGGGAATAAAGTCCCCCGGTGAGTAGAACCTGCATTGTTTTTGACACAGAGCAGTAAGTCTTTATTTTTCATGTTATCATCCTCTTTTGGAACCTGGCCACTTGTGATTTTAAGTTGAGAAAATACGTTGAGATGAACTGCTATGTGATGACCCACTAGATACAAGGTAATCAATTTTTACAGAACAAAGACTTTTAACTCTCCAATTAGAATAAAATTGGAAATGAATTTTATATATTTTTACATTGGTATTAAAGAGATTAAATTTTTATGTTTTGCAATACCCATAATGCGAATTTGCAAAAATAATTCAAATGTCCTGGAAGAATGTAATTTATAGTAAAGTCCACTTACCCATCAGTTTTTGCAGCTAATGCTTTAAGATCTGCCTCTGACAGTGAAGTAGGTGTATTTCCCAAGTGCAGTTTGAACATAATCAATCGCGCATGCTCTTCAGGCAGTGGTATATAAATTCTTTTCTCAAATCTTCGCCTAATAGCTGCATCTAATACCCATGGAATATTTGTAGCTCCCAGTACTAATATACCTTCTGTGTCATGACCAACCCCTAATAAGATAATAAAAAATTATGTAGTTTATTAATGAAGCAATTGTATTTTAACTAGAAAGCTTTTCATTCATACCTTGCATCTGAACAAGAAATTCAGTTTTTATCCTTCTAGCTGATTCCGATTCATTGTCTGATCTGGAAGAGCACAGGGAATCAATTTCATCAATAAATATAATACTAGGTTTATGGGCACGAGCTAATTCAAATAAGTTTTTGACCAGCTTCTCTGATTCTCCAAGCCATTTTGATACGAGATCAGATGACGAAACCGAGAAAAATGTTGAATTGTTGGCTTCGGTAGCTACTGCTTTGGCCAAGTATGATTTACCAGTTCCGGGAGGCTAAAATTAAATTATAACAAAATGAAACTCGTATCATCGAACACTTACTCCGAATAACAAAATACCCTTCCAAGGTATACGTTTTCCTTTAAACAGATGTGGGAAACGGATTGGCAAAATGACTGCTTCTTTTAACGCTTCCTTGGCTGCATCAAGACCGGCAACATCTGACCATTTGACATGGGGCTTCTCCACAACTATAGCTCCTTCCAGTTTGCTCTGCAACTTTTTCTTCTCTGGGTCTTCACCACTATCGCTGTCATCATCCTCATCTTTCTTATCATCCCTAATAAGTAAAAATTCATGACTGGAATCATTATTTAAAACTCACACATACTTTGAATCATTCTCTCCATCTTTAATTGGCTTCTTTTTCCCTTTTTTCAGTGCTTCTTTAATTTTTTC
Organism: Rhyzopertha dominica; assembly: GCA_025024175.1. NCBI lineage: Eukaryota > Metazoa > Arthropoda > Insecta > Coleoptera > Bostrichidae > Rhyzopertha > Rhyzopertha dominica. Next base: position 33,299 of record QCXZ01000069.1, read on the forward strand.
TGCTCGTTCCAGATACTGTGTACATTTAGCTCGTATACTTTCTTTTGCTTTATCTCCCTGAGCTTCATCTAAAGACAATCATTGGCAATGATATTGGACATTATATTTTCAAAAAACTTACATTTAATCGCATGCAGAAAATATTCAACTCCGTGTTCATACAATCTTAAGGCCTCTTCGTAGTTTTTGTTACGGTCTTCTTCAGTGGCTTTAGTTACTAATTCTATTGCTTTCTGTAAAGTAGTGCCTGTTGCCATAATTACCTTCTCAGTTAAATCTTGCACCAAGTGATTCGTAACGCCTGCAATTAATAATGAGAAATACGAAATACTAATCCTTGTGGTGACATCATCCTATGACGGCTGTCAGCGAGGAAGAGGTAGTTGCTATTTGTTTACCAACTGTATTCCGAAAAACAATGCTACCACGCGAGCAGAAGTAAATGAATATATACTTACGTTGCCTAAATAATTGTATATTTCATATTATTAAACAATGACTGCACTTAAAATACACTGTTAATAGTTTTACAGGAACGGGGGCTTCGGAGCTTGTTCACCTTGACATGAGCAAATCATAAATGACAGATGTAAGATAATTGAAGATTGACACATTTCGTTGCGTCAGGCTGTCACTTGTCGCTTTTATTTCATACCACCACAGTGTTGCCAGTTCTAACACTAAATGATAGAAACTATTACAAAAAGATACAGAAATTAAGCCCGAATGTGGGACGTGACGTCATTACGGGGTGGAAAGCGGGAGCAATTATCAAGAAACTTGTATGCTTGTGTGAGTATACAACAATCATTTCGATTCATTAACAAGCAGGCTATGCAGTTTACCAAGGTTAACTTTACATCGAGACAGGAATTGAAGTTTTTACCAAAGCTTGTATGTATACTGTTTTATTTACACTCTGTCCCATATTGTAGTTTACAATTTCAAAACTGGTCTTTGATATCTAAAGAAATGAAGTGGTGTTAATGACATTTTATTTGAAATGATTGATCATGAAAATAAAAATCAATATTAAATTTACAGATTGATATTTTCTGACCTTTTAATAGAGCCCAATGGGTCATAAATGTAGTGCATGTTATAATTATTGAAAAAAATTGTGTCTTAATTAATTGTAGGAAACAAGATTATACACACCATACAGTATGAACATCCCCTGCACAAATGATGAAGCAATGGAATCGACACTTTGCAGGTCACGACCTCAATTTGTTTTATGCACAATCCTATAGTTAAAATTCTACTTCATTTAAAAATAATAAGAACATCGATGTTACAAATTGTTAAAACAGAGATAAAACATTGATATCTCAGAAATATTCATGAATGACGTCCATTCCTACCATTATGTATTTTATTAATTGCTAAACTTACTTTTCATATAAAATAGGCAAAGAATAATTTGATAATAGTAATTACTTTCTGAATGTTATAATGTTTATTACAAAATATACAACATGTGCTTGTCGTTCATATAAATATATAGATAGGTAAATTTGATACCACATTATTGCATAAGAGAAGGTATGGAGTATACATACATTTTCGTAATTTTAATTTTAAATTGACATAAACTTCAAAACTGTTTTTTTCCTATTCTTCCCAATTCCTGATTACTATCATGAGTGCTAATTTTCAATAACATAACAAGATACTCCAACATGGTTCTCATTTTGACTTACATAGGTAACAGCAATAGTGGCAATGTTGCTGGTTACTTTTCTGTTTAAGCTCTTTGTGATATATCTGAACATTATGTTTTGTTTATATCTTCACTTGTTTCGTTGTACCTATTCACATTGCTGTTTTTATGAAAAAATGCCCTATGTTAAAAAGCATTTAGCTTTGTCTTGCAACAATATCAGCCTTAATAACTGGAATAAATTATTTTTCTGCAACCCTGCAGGAAAGTGAGCCAAAATTTTCTTTACTTTTGCTGAAAGTGTTTTTCTCGCATTCCAATGCCTGCCTGAACCATGCTTCACAATGAGGATTTCTGATACTCACTTAACAAGCAGATTTTGTTGTAAGATTACTTTGTTGCATGTTAATTCTTTTTCACTCTTAATTATGACCATGTACAAAAAATATCAGAAAATGCTTCATATCTGATACGAAAATTATTTTTTACATTTGCAAATGAAATTGTTATTGTACATCTGGAAAATGTGGTTTTAAACTTTGTATTATTTATATGAAAATAAAAATTAATAGAAGCAGCCATATTTTAGTTGACCACCTGCAAGATTCCGAGAGTATGAAATATAAGGAGATAAAAATAAACTCATTTAACTTCTTTAAAWGAATAAACTTTTTATTCAAAACGCGCTTGTGGTATACATTCAATGATTAGCGTAATTAATCTACAAAAAAATTAACTATCACAATACTCTTTTAGAGTGGAAAAATCACAAATAAATAGAAAAATCTTATTCTAAAGCACCTGTTAGACAGCAGGTATTCTACGGCATTGCACTATGTTAACTATACGTTTTAAATACGACTTTCTTCGTTTGGACTTTGGTTTGTGTCTACACCATTTTAGACAGGTGTATAGCACAAGGCAGGTTAGACATACCATTAAAAATACAGTTACATTAAAGTTCTCATCTGAACCAGTGTGAATTTCAGTCGGCTTGTTGCGCCAACTCCAAACGTCTTCATTGGCCAAGGATTCATATCCGGCTGATTCTGAAACAGGTTATTCTACCTTTAAATTATAGGACTGATCTTGGTTACTATCGTTTTCAAAAGTTCTGGAAGGATTACTAATGAAATTATACAAAACTACGTGACCGTATCTGTTTTACTTATTATATGGGGTAAACATCAAAATTCTCCAGCCTGACACAGATGCAGCAGTTCTAATGTATTACAGGGGGCCACATTTTGATAACATACTATTATTAGCATTAAAAAAAATGAAAAAGTATTTTATCTACTTTGAGTTACTAAGTGATTATTACACACCCATGTCACATTACATGTCAGAAAACATGGAAAAATAGTCAAGTAATTACAAAATTATATAATAATTGTAACAATTCAAACACAGGAAAAGAATGCAAGTAAGTTTATTGATATAAACAACTGAAAAATTCATTTAAACTGAAAGCAATACAAAGTAAATTATCCAATTAAAAACTTTACTTTGGCAAACGTACCAATTCAAAAACTGTAAAGAATGATATAAAATACAATGAAATCAGACTTACGACCTTACAAAACCTGCACTTAACACTATAATAAAGAATAATGATTTGAGGATGGTCACTCTATACAATCAGAATCAATGACAAGGACCTATGCAACTCAACCATCAAGGCAACGTCCTAGCTACTGACTGACTAACTCAACACCTGTTGCACCCTCTCCTATCACACATATAACCTCCCAATGCCACCAAGGCTCACTTTTTAAACCAATGTTCCTTGCATAATATATCAATATTAAATAAATAATTCTTGCCTGTATAAATAATGTAACTGAAGTTTTATTAGGAAGGCAGCCAAATCTAAAGGGGAAAAGATTTTTCTTCAACCAGAGATCAAATCCAAGACCTCTGGATTTACATTTTGAAAGAAACCACAGCGCTCTGTTGAACTGACCGTTGAATGAATTATTTTAATGATGTAAATAACGTTAAATTACCGCCGGACAATTAGTTAATTGTCTAATAAATGTGTTAGTTTGTGAGAAAGCCTCATAATATTGACGTTGTTGCAATAATTGCTTCAATCACAGAGTGCTATGTTAGCAGGTAGTCTGAATGCCATCTTCACAATTGTTTGGTTTAGATAACTGTTTCATAATGGAAACAATCTTTATAATATATGATTTCAAGCCAGTCACTGTAAGAAGTAAACAAATATTAAAAAAATCACAATAGTTTAAAAGGTAATCCTATTCACATTATTTTGCATTTAAACTACAAGATTGAAAATAATTTTAATAATAGAAATGAATTATTTAGTAGGGAAAATCTCTTCAAAAGTGAAGGCATTACAAGAAATTTTTAGTAAGACAAAGTTTTGTTGTGGTATTTTAACGAGTCTTTTTTTGCTGTTTCCTTAGTCTTTGTTGTTAAGTCAGTTATATATAGCTACATCCAGTATAACTGACATAACTTCGATATGAAAAGTTGGAATGTTAAATAGGACAATCTGCAATATTAAATGTCTCGCTGTAGGCAAAATATGAACTACAGATTGAGGTTCTCTGGCTGTCTTGAAATTGTAATTTATATATAACACTGTATGAAAAACGTGATTGATATATATTAATAAAAAATGTACTGAAAACATTAAAGTATTACTACTAAAAAAAGATGTCGGCTCTACCTAAGCTGAAGTTAGAAATAGGCAATAAAAAACCCACATAAAAAAAATCTAAAAACTGACAAATGTGTTACATAGTAATAAACATTTTAATACTACTGAGGTTTATACTTTCCGAGAGTTCTGATTATATGAAATAACAATCTGAATATTCAATTTAATTAATTACTAATAATTATTGTAAGCTGTAATTCATGCATTATCTGCAATTTAACCCTAGGCTAAAATATTATTACAGACTCAACGAATATTGTTTAATCTTTGTATACTAAACAATATTTATCTGTAGTTTGTCAATTTTGCTGTTTAGGTAAAACAATATCTGTTGCAGGCATTTACAAATCAACTTTGAATCAAATACTAACACATATATTATGAAGCTTGTTAAAATGTGGCATCTAACTTATGCTTTAATATACTGACAGAACCAATGCACTTGAGCTAATTGATAGCCTTTTGTACTATTCAAGGTATATTATTATGCTATTACCTTCATTTGTCAAATTCTCCCCAGTAATTTATCGTGAAATATTCTGGAGAACATATTTCAGCATACCGCTGAAAATGTGCAAGTGGCAGTTTGTAAATGCAGTTTTCAGTAAATTTTCAGCGCTAATGGGCCTTCCAAGGAAGGTAGAGTCCTCTAATATCCTTTTGTTCAGTTATTTCATTAAGGTAAATATATCCTAAACGATTAATAATTCTAAAAAGACCTCTTGAGCACAATCTTCAAACAATAATTCTACCTTCCTTAGAGAAGCATTTCCCGATGAATATCTAAAGGGAGCCTTATCTGCCATTTTAACCTAAAGAATCAAACCGTGAAATCTTTAAATGTATTCCTCCAGGACCTTTTACATTACATCTTCAATACAGTATCTTATTAAAAAAAAAACTTCAGTGTAAAGGAATCTGTCACTACTGTTAGAATCCGAATAACCCATAACCTTTGAAAACAATAGTAATGTGCACTAAAGTGTTACTTCTAACATTGCTTATCATATGAAATAAAAATGTGTACATACCTCTAGCGAACATGTCAGAATTAGGAACTGGCAGTGGTTGATCCTCCATCAAAGACAGAAGTTTTTGTGTTTGATACAGATTGGTTGGTGCAGAAACGTTCAAAGGTATCGGTTGTGCAAATTCTAATCTAGGGCAATGAGGTAACGCTTTTGCCTGTGAATCTCCAAGGTGACCTTCAAGAACCTTTGAGTACCTATAAAACAATTCCACGGTTCATCAATTAGCAGAAGAAGAGGACTTTACAAATAAATTTTTTGAAAACAAGCAATTGCTATAAGGTTTTGTTTAAGAACAATTTTTCATATCAGTTGGTCAAAGATGAAATTTCTGAAATTTGTAATTATAATATAGTTTAATGTGAATTTAGATTTAGATGTAGGGATTGCAATCAGTGAATCTGCAAATCAACTAGAATGGTATGTACATGGGAGTGAGAAAAAACCTATTGAGATTCAACAGTTGTCTAAGATAAAAGTAATCCAATTGTATTGGTAGAAAAAAATTGGGGTTATAACCTGTTCGTTGCCTTCTAAAGCATCTCATAGTGCACTATAGTCCACTAGTGGTAGCTAAAACTCCTACAGCGTGGAACTGCAGGAAGTTGAACGATTTAGATAATTTCTATTACTCTTGGCTGAATGATAAGATTAATCTGAAATTCAGTTTCCTAAGAAGAGTATGATGATTTCTTATTGAAAGAATCCATATGCCATCTTACAATAACGAAATATAAGTAAATTTGTTTTATCATAGCATTTTGTCACTCGTTCTAACAGTTTGTTGGTTTAATTTTAATGATCTTACAGCATCTACTACTGTAAAAAAATTCTAAATTTTCAATATTAACTATTCAGGTGTTATGAAGATTGTGAACATTACAGATTGCATTCTGGCAAAATTAAACTCTATACCAAAACAAGGACAGAGCGGGACGTATAATAAATTGGTATGTGCTTATTTCAGACCTGTAAATAAATAAACCTGGGAACAAACTTGTTTGACTGGAAACGAATAAACGGATACAGTACAATTTCGTATATCCGAAACCATTGTAATTCGAACTACCTTAGAGTCTGAATGCCTATCAGAAACCTGCTTATTTGAACTACCCCAAAGTTTCAATGCTCAACCGCTACTTCGGTAATGTTTCGTAGTTACTAGCCTACCGCTAATGTTACATTTGAATAAAGTTAAATTTATTCAGTAATATATATCTGTATATTTATGTATGTATTCTTTAAT
>QCXZ01000070.1:0-31274 GCA_025024175.1 Rhyzopertha dominica
TTGACTAGTAGWTTTATAAAGAGATTGGTAGAAATTCTTCGATGAATGGAAAAATATTTTTGTGAGTTAAAAATTTCCTGCTGGTGGCTGCATGGTACAAGGCACACATTGTCAGTATGTCAGGACCAGCATAGCAAAGTTTAGCTTTGCCTATTTGAATCCTTACTTGCATTGTGTGAGAAAGTGGAGGTGTGATTTCAGTTTTTTATATCGATATTAGAATACTGTCTTGTATTCATGGTGAACTTTTAGAACTCAAACACGAATAATCAATACAGTAGCACCTATTTGTAGTTTACGTGTAAGACTAGGTACCTTTCCGGGTAATACCTGTAGTAGCACTCCGAACATCTTTTGGTGCTGTATTTAATTCAAGGAATTGCACTTTCCCGTTTCTCCCATTAGTATGTATTTAGGTATAGATATCCATATATAATATACCATATTAATTACTACTTACGTTTGGCTACAGGCATAGGAAGATCCAGTTAGTACGATCTAAATGATTGCAGCTCATTTCTCTTCAATACCATAAAGTTCTTTCTTGCCTGATTATTCCTTTTATTCCAATGTTTGCATTATAAATGTCTGACTAGCTTCCTACGATTAACAAAAAGTATGTGGTGCATAATCAGAACGGTTTTTAATTAAATTCATAGTGGCCAATTTCATATGTTCTCGTTTAATCCTATAGTATGTAAATGTGTATTATATATTTATATACGGTTTGTATTTCTTCTTATTTCAAGTTGTAAGTGACATTCCTCTCTCGCCAACGTACCGTTTGATGCATGATATTTTGGTTTACGTTTGTTGGTGGTATTAGTTATATAGTGCTGTTAGGAGCCGGGAATACAAAACGACTGTTTCTCTCGACCAACAACACAATAACTGCTTTATTCACGTTATCTCCCTTTTTACAGATAAATGTACAAAAACTTATAAGTTCAAATTGACGGCCCTAACAGCTCTCCCCCTATAAAAATAAAAAGTCCACTTATAAACATGTAAGTCCCTTATTCACTATAATTTAATGGTTAGCGCTTCCTCAAGTTGTATCTCGATTCATTGCTCAAACAGAAGATTCAGTGATTCTTCGTTTGAAATTGGCGGTGCAGAATTGAACTTTTTATTTTTAAAGGAATTATTTGATCTACGTGTCGTTTGGTAGTTCTCCATCAATCTTTACATCGTACATTACATTTCTACGAGTTTTTTTTTAATTTCACCCTCAACCAAGTGGGTGATTTGAATAATCTCTAGCCAACACATGTTCCCCCTCTGACGCTGACGCGGAAGTTTGCCACCAAACATTAACGTTTATATCACACGCGCGTTGTCGGTCTACTAGAGGATAAAAGTACGGATTCCTTGCTTTATTACTATTATTCAGCAAGGTGGCAATTACAGCCAGTCCGTTGGTTGTAGTCGCTGTTAATGCAGAAAAGTATGACTTCATCGTGTAGCAGGCGACATAAAGAAACAAGATTTAAAAATACTAATACAGATTAATGGTTGTAACTACTAAGAAGGCCCTTTTAGAAAACTTTGTTTTCTTAATCATTTTGCTCTGGTTTTAAGGTATTTTTTAAATTTTACTTTTTCTTTAGATCTGCCAGACTTCGTGGGAATTCGTGCTGATTACACCATATATGATTTCATACAAATAGTTACTTGCCGAGTTGACATCGTCTAAGTTTAGTATGTCTGTCCAGTCAATAGTTGAAATAGCCGAATAGAGCAACATCAAGTCTGCCTTAAAAAATTATAACTTCTTAAGGCGGTGCTTCTTAAAACGGGACCAGGGGAAGTTCACATGATTCACACCAACTGACACGTGCTCCGTAGACAAGACCAATTCCAGTAGCCTCTGGTTAGCATTGACAATACTGTTATGTTGTTGTAAGTTATTAAATGTGATGAAGTGATTATAATTATTAAATAGTGCGTCGTTCTGGCACCACTGGAACATTAAGCAATTTCAAGGTCTGGTTCTAAGTAAGCATATCTTCGTATGAAATATCTGACTGTGTTCCTGAGTAGCTCTAAAAGAACATTGGCAGACTTCTCAGACCATCTTCTCTAGATGGTCTTCCACAGATTTGCTTGTGCGCATTTTCCTATTCCACCCCCGTGGATCTTGAAAAGCACACATTCCTTTAATATCGTTCGCTGCCTCCAGCGTGTTTTTGAAATGTACAAGCAGACTTGTTCCCTTTGCATGGCAAGTAGTGAGCTGGTATTCTTTTACGGAATATTAAAATTACGACATCCCATAACGGAAATGCTACAAAATCGATTGATCAAACGGCAAAAACAAAAACACTAAAAAATACTCGATTGTAGATGTTTTAGGGTCTGTCTTTAAGTAAACTTATTTCTTTTTTCATCACGAAACATCTCACCGGCGCCTATCTGTTTGATTGCAAGGTCTGGTTCTAAGTAAGTATATCTTCGTATGAAATATCTGACTGTTCCTGAGTAGCTCTAAAAGAGCATTGGCAGACTTCTCCGACCATCTTCTCTAAGTAGTCTTCCACAGCTTTGCTTGTCCGCATTTTCCTTTTCCACCCCTGTGGGGTCTTAAAAGGCACACATTCCTTATGCGCTATCGCGTTCTTTAGATAAGCTGTAGCTCTTTGGATAGTCATTCCTTTGATATCGTTCGCTGCCTCCAGCGTGATTTCCAAATGTACCTGCAGATTTGTGCTCTTTGTACGGCAAGTACTGAGCTGGTATTCTTTTACGGAATATTAGTTACGACGCCCCCATAACGGAAGTGCTGTACAAAAAATCGATATGTTCGACTGATCATTGTGTTTAGTTTCACTCGTTTTATCAGATAGCCCTGAAGATCGCTTCGACCTTACGGTAAAAACGCCAAGACTATACTGAATTTAGATGTGCAGAATTTTGCCCACGTCTCTTATTTTTGCAGGAGATGTAAAGTATCAAATATTTGTAACAGAGGTATTGTGTTATGTGAAGAATAAAATCCGAAAGTGGAATAACACGACTCATTGAAATACAACAAATGCTTAATGCGTGCGAACAATATGACTGATACACTGTGATGCCAGATATATGTTTCTATTTCCCATGAAAGTATGAGTGTATCTGTTTCCAAATAATCCTCCATCCAGGAATGAGCTACGGCTGGCCCCATAAATATCTTCTTAAGCACCTCCAAARCAGCGCTTCACGATTGATTTTCAAGGATTTTAAAATAATTATTCGCATATATTGTATTCTAATCAGACGAATAATACTGCAGAAATACCGTTTTAATCCGCCTAAGCTTCTTAAGCCATTGCTGGCAGTAGGAAAAAGAATTATAAAAGCAGCTAAGCATCCTATAATCCTAATAATTCTAATGCATTCGCCATACGTGTGGCATAATTTTAAAATTCGGCATTCATATAGCCGTTTTCCATTATCAGTTTCTCGGGCGAAATTCCTTTTGTTGCATGTAACGATGGAGCATAACGATTACATAAATAATTTAGTATTGTATGTAACAAAAAATATAAATATTTTTTTTTATGAATGAGGCTCGTAAAGCAAAAATAGATATTTATGGAAATGAAAACAACTTCTTAAGATATGCTTTAAGGAAGCTTAACATATACAGGACTTAAAAACAAAGGTAAAGGTTCATTACAAGAAGCTTAACTTAGTTTTCCTGCATATACTAAGTATATGTCAAGAGACTTTGTATCAATTATATCAAACAGTTATAACTTCAAAGTAAATTGCTGAAAGCTTATCAAATGAAAAAATAGCTATATGCCATTCTATTCTGCTTAAAAGTTTTTTGGTCTACACTCTACAGTAATGTTAAATTACACATGAAGTAAGATTAAAAGGCACTTCTATTGTAAATCAGATTAGTTGTAGAATTTCAGATGCTTGAACTGATGTTATTCGTATTATTTCAATTCGTGCAATGAAAAAAGCGGCTGCCGTTGCAGATTGATTTTGTAAGTCTGGCGTCTCTTTCGGCGACTTCGAAAAACTGGGGCGAATTCTCCATTTCCTTGTTTCCTTCTCGTCTGTGACATTTGATTTTCGCACTTTATAGGATAATTACCCGTTTATCTTCGAGATTCGCCTGTTTCGATCTTTGGTATGCTCAGTCTTTACTTTCTTAGCTCTTTTCACTTTCTTTTTTGAGGTCTTATAATTTCTGACAAGTTGTCGTTTTACATTTTTTCGCTGCTTGGTGAAGGAAATTTAACAAGTCTTTCAAAYAACAGGTCCTTCCTTATAATCAGTTCACATGTTAACAACTGTATTTCCAATACTCTCGTGGTCTTTCCTTATCTCACATGATTTGTAAAAATATATATGAACATAATATGCTCCATTTGCGTTATCTACTGTTAAACTTTTATATTTACCTTCCGAATCTTTAAATACTAATTCATTGTTAAAAGCGTTCGCATGATCAGACTGACCATAATAAAATAATTTGAAAAATCCTTTACCTATATTTCCCGAAGCCTCCGACAAGTTTTCTTCAATGTCAAGATTTGCTTTCTCGTCAACGCCTTCTATTTTTAATATTGCATGTAGAACCTTATTTTGTCAGGTTTCTCTTACACATCATACTTAAGAAGATCACGCCCGTATTTTGCTTATGGGATTCACAATGTAAACTTGACAACAAATATCTTCAAAAGTAACAAGAATTTTTAACTCATTTTTAAATGAAAGGTTTTAATGTTCTGAAGGGACCCATTTTTTTATTTTTACGAAATTTTTTACAATTAACTTTTTAACGACACTGGCGGGTCGGCGTCTTCTTCGTCTTCGAGCCCTGCTGCTACGTCTACGCCGTCGCCTCGCCACGGTTTTTATATTTAAATTTTCTTTTACCCTAAACTTCTTCAGAACAGGTCCTAACTGGTATCGGCCGGAATTCTTTTGCAGTGCTCCGAATTTAACGCCGTGCTGCAATGCCTGCTTCACCGCTTTCTGTGTCAGCCTTGGAMGACGCTTTTGGCACCTTTCATTAACAAGACCGATGATGTCSCGCATAGTTGKCCCTATTCCGAATCGCCTATTAAATGGTATTCCGTACCATAAAAAAGTCTGGCTGTACTATGCTGCTGTGTTATACTGAATATGGACGATTCTCTTAACACCTTCAAAGTAATACATAACTTATACAAATGTAGTTTTAAATATTGACTAATTATTACCCTTGCATCATGTGCGGAACCAGGAAACCCAACAAAAACATTTGTAAAAAGTTTTTTGTTCGTGCAAATGCCTTGCAGAATAATGGAAAGGTGAAAATTTCTGTTTAAGTAGGTCACTTGCTGGTCCTCCGGTGCCTTGAGCATAATATGACATCCGTCAATTGCACCGATAACATCTGGAATTATTTCATAAAATAAATGTGCTTTATCACAAATCAAGAGCTTTGTCATACCTTGGATATCCGCAAAATTCTTCACATTCCCGCGAAATTTCTTGGGTCTAGGACTTTTCGCCTCCGCCGGTTCGCGGTCGCCAATTCGCAACCGGCCCTTCGAAGCCAGGCCTTTTCGCAGCCATGCTTTCAGCCTGAAATACATTTGTACGTAACTAATTATTATTAAAACAGTGGTAAGGAATCTATACCTTTTCACGCCAACTAATTTTGTCACTGGCTTTATTTTCTATTGTTCCTCGATGTATTTTAATAACATCCACCAATATTAATTGTTCTTCTTTACTGAAGTTCGTTCCACGAACTCTTTTCTGCACAGAAGCCATTGCCTAAAATAACAATACAAAAAAGTATTTTCTATTTTAACATACGTTTTTAATGAACACTTAAAGTAATACAAATACATGTATTTTAATATTACTCCCGAAATGAAGCTATGCTATTTCAAGCAAGCAGTTTTTTTTATAAAAGTATAAAACACACGCTTCTATCAACAAATGCCACTGCAAGGTAACTGGTAAAATTGACAGCTGACAATAATCATACTATGTCAACACAAATTAAGTGCAACCAACATCGTTTATTTGCACGAAAGTAGCTGTTACCTACGAAGACCTTGAAAATGGAACAGACCTCCTTTAAACCTGTATTTAAACCCACCTTTAAATTAAAAGGGGCTTGAGTTAAAGCCGTGTTTAGTGACAGATTATGAAATCGGCCCTAAATACATTATTTCTGATCGGAAAAACCTACACTTATTCTTGTTTAACTTAATTCCAGCGTCTTATAATCTTTTGAACACTAACTCATGTATTCTTCCACTTCCCTAATTAATGGGTATTGTAAATTTGTCAATGCACCCACAACTTAAAACACTTTTTGGGTGTGAACAACTCAACTTTGTGGTATAAATGACAATATTTTGTAACATTTAATTCTTCGGATAGCCCTTTCCACATGGATTCTTGCTCTCGCAATCACTTATGTCTGACGAATTTGTTCGGGTGTAAATTGAGCTGTGCTAAAAAATGGTGGTATATTAAGGCTAACACCCGGTGGCAAAATGTCTCTTATTAGGAAGCCCCTGCCGGCCGGTTCCGAAATATTAAGGACTCCACAGTCTTGAGTTATTTTCTTATCAGAAGTGGATCCTGGGTATAAGCCACTTAAAAATGTGATTACTTCGTTCAGAGCGACTGAAACTAATGCCTTTCACGTATTCCGTCGTTTATATGAACTGTACATCATGTTTTGCATCGTCATGGACTTCCTTGGAACTGCAGTGTAAATTTCAGTGCAGTCAAGTATGGGTCGACAGTTTGTAAACGATGAAAAGCAGTTAGGCAGGCATGATCTGTTTTTTTAATCTTGAGGGAACAGTTGCCATTAACTGCGCGAACAGTATCTTGTGTAGAACATACACCTAATAATGATATTTGACACAGTAGTTATCGAAATACCGAACCTTGCCGCCAAATCCTCATGAGGAAAGTTCTGTCGCAGTTTCATCAATGACAGTAGTAACTGATCTCTTCTAATGACCAGCAGCTCCAGAGGCAACATTTAAACGTTACAACTAATTTAATTTACCGTAAAACATTGCTGTTTTGATACTATTCATTTGACATTAATATCATTGCCACCTGAACTTGAGAATTTAGTGTAAGTGAATCTTATTTTCAAAAATTTCTAATAAATTTAGTGATTGGCCCTTTTGCTCAATCGGTAAAATATCAGCATTGTTGTTAATTTTGATTGTGCGGTCACTATCTAAAAGATGGTTTGCAAACTGAGAATAATTTTGTGCCAATCGCCAAGATCTTATATCTTCCTTTGTTTATAATTTTTAAAGGTTTTGTCTATATATAAGTTTACCCCAGTTAAGTGATCTGATGATAATAGTGTAGAGTGTTTGGCTATGAACAGACAAAATCGACACTGCAAGTTTTGCATCACTCAATTCCACATCCCTTGCAAAAGAATTTTTTTGCTGGTGTTCATTTAGCACCGCATTTCTTTGTTGTAGCATGTCGTTTTAAGTCTGAATATTTATTGTTTAGTATACAGTGATTCAGTTAAGCAGTGAAAATGTGAACCTTAACATTCAACAAGGCCCAAAGATTACAAAAAACGTATTTAAAGTTAAGGATAAAAATGAGGAAGGTTGGCCCTCTCCCGGCGCCCAAAACATTTATTTAAAAAATGTGCACGTCATTTAACGGCTTCCACTTCAAATAATAGTAGCCAAAATTTGATGAAATTATATCAACCGGTTTAAGAGATATTTTTGAAAAACTGTTTCTCTTCCTCCATGTTTAAGGGTCAATATCTCAGTAGGCGGACATTATTTAAATAAAGTTATACCGTAATATAGTGTTATTTTTGCACCAGTTTTCAGATTCCGAGAGGTTGCCACGTGAAACTGCGAGATTCCCTATATTTTGCACGTATATAGGAAGCATCACCCGTCCATTCCGTCTCTGAAGGATATCAATAGTAGTCAAGAGGTCCAAACTCGCCAAGCGTTGGTTCAGCTCCTGAAGCGCAAGCGAATGGGGGCGTTACCCCTTAAACTCGTATTGGTGGCGATAATGTCCTCCGCTTCACGTTCCACAAATTAGGCCCATCGAGGCATCGGTACTATAAGATTTTTATACATCACGTTTCTAGTTAATCCAAAAACCTCTAGGTTGTCGTGTACAATCTGTCCAATTCGAGGTATGTGAACAGCTTCGAAATCGTCGAACAACTGCACCAACGGTATTAAATTGTCGAGATTCATTCGCTGCAAATTGCTTTCATATGTTGCAATTATGCCTTGTGGCATCCCCGTCCCTGTTAACTGCAACAACGTGGTTTCTGTGGAAGATGAAGCTTTGTTTGAGCAATTGCGTGCAGCCGCACACACAAATTTCATTCGGAATGCCAAGACACTCCTGGTCCATGAAGTGTTGGAGTAGTTGTATTTTGCAAGCGAGGAGTAATGTTCAGCACTTCCGAACGCAAAAATTAGTTTCTTTCTTAAATCTTAGCACTGATAACAAGGACTCAAAAAGCCCTATCATCTTCTTGCTGTTTGCTCGTCTTACCAAGATAATCCATTAATTTTCCCTCCAAATCACAGCCCTTTCTTTTTTTTCAAAAATTTTTGCCTCTGTAATTCCCGGTGCTTCCGCAGTGTCATCTATATTTTCCTCGACATCCGACTAWCCTTGCATGTCTTTGGGAGCAATGCTACTCTCCGTCCTAATATAAAGCAATATTTGTAGATTTTTTGTTGCTAATATTGTGGCAAGAAATCTACAAATGTCACGTGTTCATAGTTACGGTTTTTTCCAGAAAATTTAGGATGTCGTAGTAAATGTAACGTTTCATTTTCTTCTGCGCATCGCCACTTTTACATTTCCTTATTTTGTTCCTATCGCGTATGTAGGCATCCTGAGCAGTTTTCCACCTTTTTTGTATCAATGCCACTACAAGAAAATTATGAATAATTTTAACTTACCTCCTATGTTTATAATATAAATGAAACTGACAGCAGTTATTCTTGCAGATACTTCGCACCTTACTGACTTACATTATATCTATAGATTGGGAATCTCAACAATTAGTTCAATAGTGGAAACTGTATCTGATAATCTTTGGAATGTATTGAAAATGGAATGTTTCCCGGAGCCATCCAAGGAAAGATGTCTGGAAATTGCAGCAAATTTCGAAAAGAATGCAAACTTTCCAAACTGCATTGGCTGGGAAACATATTCGAATAATTAAAGTTATCAAGAGCGGTTCCTGTCGTAGGCTTCCGTTAAAAAAAGTCTTGCAAGATATAAGTATAACATAAGGAAAATAAACTGGAAAGTTGATGAATTGAAGCGTCCGGGCTAGATGGCCGTGGTCGATGTCTTCTTCTTCCTCCTCTAACTGACGTTTCGCTTACTCGCGTGACAAGCATCTTCAGAGTTGCGGTCGTGGACGTAATCGTCGCGGCGAGCCCGCTGACTGATCGCTGGCTACTTTGGGTCCGGTATTTATAGTAGCGTCGTTCCGGTTGACTGAGTTCATGGAGGGGGGCTTTACAGCGGTGCGGTATCTTTCGATCGGTGCGCCGTGGAGTGCGGGAATCCAAGTTTTATTGATTTTCATCGTCTCTTCTAGATGTAAGCGTTGGTAATACGGTTGTGCGGTGCTGAGCATTTGAGTTTCGTTGAACCTGAAGTCGTGTCCCTCTTGAAGTGCGTGTTCAGCGACCGCAGAACTCTTGGATTGGCCAAGACGGCAATGTCTCTCGTGTTCCCTTATCCTGGTTAAGGCGCTTCTCTTCGTGGTCCCAATGTATACTTGTCCCCACAACTACAGGGGATCCGGTAAACTCCACCTGAGGATAGTGGGTCGCGTTTCTCATTGGCTGATGTGAACATGTTCTGCAGTTTCCTGGTAGGCTGGTACACCGTCGACACGTTGTGTGTTCGGAGGATTTTCCCGATGCGGTCCGTGATGTTTTTGATGTAAGGCAGGTATGCTTTCCCCATCACTTCCGGCTGTTCCTGTGTGACGGCACAACTCTGTCGGCGAGGTCGCATGGCTCGTTTAATTTCCTTGTTTGTAAATCCGTTTGCTCGCAGGGCTCGATGAAGATGGTCCAGTTATTCTTGCACATGTTCCGGTTCGCAGATTCTCTTGGCGCGTTCGACTAAAGTCTTGATAATACCTCTTTTCTGGCCTGGGTGGTGATTCGAAGACCTGTTGAGGTACCGATCCGTGTGGGTCGGCTTGCGGTATACTTGGTGTCCAAGCTCTGTACCGGTGCGTCTCGTCACCAGGACGTCCAGAAAGGCGAGTTGTTTTTCCTGTTCCTTCTCCATGGTGAACTTAATGTTCGGATGTTTACTATTGAGGTGTGCCAGAAAGTTTTCCAGTTCCAGTTCACCGTGGCTCCACACTACAAAGGTATCATCGACGTATCGCAGCCAGGTGGTCGGCTTCAACTTTGCGGTGTCCAATGCCTCCTTCTCGAATTTTTCCATGAATAGGTTGGCTACCATAAGGCTAAGCGGGCTCCCCATGGCAACTCCTTGAAGCTGTTTGTAGTGCTGACCGCTCCATACAAAATAGGATGAGCTTAGGCAGTGCTTAAATACAGCAGCCATGTTTTCCGGGAATATCTCGGCGATTATGTTACTGGCATCTTCGACGGGTACCTGCGTAAACAATGACACTACGTCGAAACTGACGAGGCGGTCATCGGGTCCCAGACGATGTAACAGAACTTGGGACAAGGGCAGGAGTGATACGACTTAGGTCGTTTTAACATAAACATTTATTAACAACATAAAACTAAATCTGTAAAACAAACACAGGTACATAAAGTAAGTAATAAAACATTAATAAAGACAAAAGTAATCAAACAAACATTATCGGAACTTACATTGTTGCTTGAGGGTCAGCTCCTGTCTGGGAGTCTTCGAGTCTAAGCATTAGACTGATTTATGATTGATTATTTTCACTATTTATACTAGAATAAGCGCATACGTCACATAGATCGTACGACGTGTAAACTGCTGAACTAGCGCATAATCCGCTGTTCACGGGAAGTGCAATGGACATAAAAATGCTGATACTAAAGTTCACAATGAAATGCTGTTTCCGCCGAGTACATATCAAAGAAAATCAACGGCCATCTTCAGGCATATAATACAGTTGTTAAAAAATTAACATATTAAAAATTGAGACATATTCAAAAGTGCAATGATGCACTCTTTTTACAAAAATTAACGTTTGAATTTAAACGACATTTTAAAGAGCAATTTTTCAATCGTGCAATAGTTCTTTTCTGCTTTGTTCAAAGTTCTACTGGCATACGCAATAGGTTGCTCATTGTAAATTGATAGAACCGCTCCGACCGCACTACCCGATGCGTTCGTAGTAAGAATAAATTTGTTATTCTCTGAAAAATCTGGATATTGTAATAAAAGTGGATTCATAAGTGCCGATTTTAATTGTTTGAAAGCATTTTCACAATCGTCATTCCAATTCCGTTATGGTTTGTTTAATTTTTACCAAACACAATAAGATCGTCCAAATATATAAAGCTGACTCATAGTTTAATCCTGACATTGCAGTGATGATGTGAAGCTTCCGGACTGGATAGCCGTAGTCGCTGTCTTCTTATTCTTCTTCTTTCTCCAGACATTTCGTCTACTACTGTGGCAGGCATCTTCAGTGATGAGTTTGTGATCGTGGACTTACATGTCGCGGTGAACACGTTAACTAACACACACACACGTACACACACAAAAGAATAAAATAATTTGCATGTTTTTATACTTTGTAGAAACTCTTGTTTTTTAAACGAATATGAATGTTATAGATATTTTGCATTTAAAAATTTTGTTTAAACAAACTAATAATTATTTATTTTTTAAAGAACTCTCTTTTGTAAACTTGTAAAGTTTTCAAATGCAAAATATCTATAACATTTATATCCATTTAAAAAACAAGAGTTTCTACAAAGTATAAAAATATGCAAAGTATTTTTCTTGATTTTAGGTAGGTTTGTAGGTTTCTTGTATTATTATTTAGCAATCTGCTTCTTCCTCCTCAATGAAAGGCGTGGTATCCCCTATTCTTAATGAATAATACACATACATGAGCTTTTTCGATCGTTCGAAGGTTTAGCGGTTTCTAGTTGTGAAAACACTCATGCTAGTTGAGCGGAAGAAGTCGGAATTTGTAAAAGTTTAATTACTAAGTTCGAAAGTTTTCGGTGTTCTACTTCGGCTGTCCTCGAAAAGGTTAAACGATTAATAACCTTTTTCTGCCATAACAGTTCAAAAATCATCGTCAAATAACAATTTCACAACATCCTGCTTAACTTTTTTCTATTGTTTGCCGGCAACAATTACTCCCAGGTGCTCTAAGTTTTTTACCAAACGAATGCAAAATCGCGATAATTGTACTACCTAGTTTCACAAGGCAGTTTTATTTTAGTGCCTCCCATTCTAGTGAATATTTTTTCAAGATCAATAAGTTTAAATGTATGGCGCAAACTTTATTGTTACAGTCGTTATTAGCGAAAGTTTTTGCTAATTATTTAGCTGAATGGCTGTTACAAGTTACACGCTAAATCAATCAATTCCTGAAATGATTGGTTCAATAATGTTTCCTCATGTTTTGTTAAATGATCCATGAAATTTCTCAATAAATTATTTCTCGGTGATGATGTTGGCTTGGTAATGACTCCAGCGAAACATATTCTTCGATAGGTAATATATCGTTAGTAATCCCCTTTGCCAAGGTTCCATCTTTATTAACTTCCATTTCTACCCAGCACTAAAACAAAGTGTTTAAATGATTAGTAGATAAATCTCTGCTGACGACAATTTGCTACTGAGATTTGGGTTTTCTAGTCCTACTATGTTGTGTTTAGTGCACAACCATGGGCGGGTAGAATTAAGCAGAAAATTCTCGTTAAGTCGCATCGCATTTGTAACAAAAAAAACTGTCAAAATTCAATAATCCACGACTGGAAGCGAAGAACTCTTAAAAGAAACGTTTCCATGACAACTGCTTGCTAACCTGGATCAACCAGGTCTGGTTAACTATACAATCAGCCCTTAATCTTCCACTAAAGCTATAGTTATAAAGTGTACAGTGGCAGAAAAAATCCCGTATACATTTTCCCCCTAGATTGATTAAGGATTATATAGCTTTGACAGGTTGTCAGTTGTTTTGTCAATTTTGAAAAGTTTGACTCTTTAGTCACTGATATATGACGCTTTGATGGTTGACAATGGATAACTCTTCCAAAAGTTGCATTATACTTCAAAAAAGATCGTTTACACAATGGAAAAATTAAACAAAATTACTGTTACTTGATTTTTGTAGTGTACAGAATTTTTTTGGATGCCACTGTACATGAATTAATTAATTTTTCCTTCAAAATTTGTCACAAGCAGACTTACAATAAACAAAGATAATATGTTGCATTGTGGTCTCATACAAGATGTCCAGAGCTAAAATTTCAGCTGTAGGATGAAAACTTGCTGTGCATGCAGAAGTGAAAGGGAGTTAGATACATGTCTCTTTGAATATGTACCTGCTATTGTACCATATCGCTATTGTTAGTGCAAAAGATCGTATGTTAAAAATGTGTAGTTTACAGAAGAGCTAATAATTCTTTTAATATTCTTAAATAATAATGTTCATATTTTGTTCGTCTGCTGATAACTAGCATATAAGGTAAGTTTTAAGGCACTAAATCCACAAATAAAAAAATCGTTAATATACGATTTTTTTTGCAGTTTAAAATTGGAAATTAATTAGACATACGACTTTTTGTATAACAATATAAGACCGTACAATTAATGTTGAAGCCACAGTTTAACACACAATTTTTGCAGTTAGGCATATATATCTTTTACAATTGAGATACAGGTTGCGGCAAAAATATCTGACAGCAAAAAGACGAGGCGTCGGAGGAAAGGGCGAGAGTAGCGATTGAACTCAATATGGCTTGCCATTTCAGTCACCATGGAGCAGTTGAATGCGGCACATCAATAAAGCTTCGTTAACAAAAGTACTACTATCAATAATTCTTAAATTAAGAGATTTTATTTACATTAACATTATTTTAGATCCACTACATATGCAGAAAGGTTTGATACTATTTTCAACGCAATATTTTAGAATGAAGTAAGAATCATAACCTTTAAAATAATGTGCAATAGGTGTGTATCCTTTATGATCTCTAGAAGTTAACCATTTACCGAAATTTTTGTTAGTCTTAAGAGAATTAACATTACCATTAAAATCGTGAGATAAAACTATATTAGATACATGACTTGCCGTTTCTTGCATCGCCTGGTACACGAAATATATACCTTTCTGTCAAGTACATTTAGTTATGTGCTTCTTAGAACACTCAACACATTCCAATGGATTCGTATCATTGAATGGTTTTTTTTATTATAGTTTCTACATTTATCGCATTGGTAATTACAAAAGTTTTTGTTTTTATTTCTCTTTGATCGTAAATTTTCGTTTTGATTAAACGTGTTGGAATATCTAATTCATGAAGCCTAACTCGTGACAACAACAAGCTTCTAACATCTTGACAACGCATGCCAAATTGATACGGTGTTTCGTTTTTCTCCATTTTGAGCGACATTAGATTCCGTAAGAGACAGTTTTCATCTCTTTGGTCTCCAAAGAATTGTATGAGTAATTTCTTAATATTAGGCCATGTATCGGCATCATCGCGGTTACCTATTAAAACTGCTGTTCTACCCGTTAAACGTGATAATATCGTACGTAACAAAAAAAAACTATTAATAGGATTATTAGCGTTACTGAGATCAGCGAAATTCATAATGTAATCGCAACTAGAGATAAACATAGACAGCGTGGCTGGTTCGCCATTGTAAGTGGGCAATGCCTCTAGATACATTTTATAGACATTGTCGTAGCGTTATTACTAATATCACTATTCTGAATACTATTTTCTGTATATGTGTATTCTGTTTAATCACCCGTTGGCGATTTATGTCCTCTAGGTCCCAGGTTGTCCTTAACTATTGATCCGTCGGCGATTTTTATACGCTATATGGGTGAACCTTTTGGCGATGTTGGTCCTCCAGGTCCCGGGTTGTCCTTAACTATCGATCCGCGGGCGATTCTTGTCCTCTAGATCGGTGAATCCTTTGGCGATGTTCTTCCTCCAGGTCCCAGGTGGCTTGCCAAGTAAACGGTTGATACCGAAGACCTCACATGATGATTTTTGTTCTTCTTTGGTCTCCTGGCAATCCTACTGACTGCGCCAGTTAAATAACGAGTTCAGCAAAACACAAAACACAAACTGTCATTTAACAATTAACAATTAATGCCTAGCTACCCTAATGTTAATGTTAAGTATTTATACAATAAAAATTAACTATATAAGCATTATTCAACTAAAAATAGGGGTTAAGAACAATAAAGTATTATAAGCACTAATTATGCGCACTGAGATATTTAGAACACTAAGTCTATTGTCTTGGCCGTCAAGGTGACCCTGGGGCCGATAAGGTGACTTCTGGGACATACAAGGTGGCCCATGTAACTGGCCGTCGAACGTTCCGGCTGCGGGAGGGGCTTGAGCGTGGCGGGCAGCGGAGATAATAATAACCGTGGCACGGATGAGAACTTTCGGTAGCTTGGGGATCGAAGTTGGCTCGTAGTCGGTGGAAGGGCGACAGCAGCGCTGGCACAGGCATCATCTGCGGAATTGCAGGGCAAATCGTCTTCCTTCTGCCTTGGGTTGGAGCAATCGTGGAAGTGATTCTCGTTGCGGATGCGTCTAACTTTTATACTCGTCGGCTGGGTGTGGGGATAAGGGTTGACGCAAACATAAATTAATGTAACTAACAAGAGGGATAAAAGTAACAAAAATAATAAGAGGTAGACTATTCTGAGTCATTTATTAATAGTTCCCGTATTATAACAAAATAATTTTTTAAATTGGACTTGTGCACAACTATAGCTCCATTTATGGTGGCATACTGTCGGTTGTCCGCATACACTCGCCGTACCAGAGAAAAGTCGTAGAGAAGTCCAACTCCATACAAATTTCGGGTTCGGCCTACGCCACTGGTAAACTATTAGGAAGGTGTCGCTAGAGGTCGCGCGCGGCACACGCCAGCCGGTTTGAAAATGCGCGGTAGGCAATACCGTACCTATACTTTACTAGTAATTTTTATTTCACTTCAAAATGAAACACGGACATCTTGAAAAACATTTATTTACAAAACAATAACAAGTTAACTTGACAATGGTCATAATAGAACTAGAAAAAATCATATATGTACTATAAGAATGCAAATAGTTAAATATAAAGAGAAATAATTCATATATATGCATATTATGTACAAAAGCAAATAAAACTAACTTTGTGGTGTAATGTAAACATAACTGTTAGAACAATAATAGTGCTGCTTACAGAATAGAATATTTCTAAAGATCCTAAACTTGTAACATAATATAGAATGAAAAACTGTGAACATTAAGAAAAGGCAATCTGCAGCTTTCATGTTGTGTATGTCTCTTTTGAGTATTTGTATTGTGTTAACCATATTTGATTTCCCAAATGTAGGAATACTACACAATAATTGTTATTGGCATTTAAGATTATGAAAGTTCAGTAACTAAACATTTTATTTGATATTTATTTAGAGGTAGTGGAAATAACAGGATGACAGTTTTAATAGTTAATATTCTAGAAGAAGCACAGTAGTTAATTTCGAAAACTAGTGTTATAAGCAAGAAACATGAAACACTTACAAGCTATTTGTATGCCTGTACTGAGTGCCATGCAATCTTTGCAAAGCTTAAAATGCCCATAACTTAGATAAATAATTATGGAAAGCTGCGGTTCATTACATAAACATTAACTCTAGTGTGAATGATAATATATTATATGGTGTGCGAAACACGTCTAAGATCACTTGAGCAGTGTATCGATCGTATTGGCAAGTACTTTTTTCAATCATAAATTTCACATAATTTTAGATTAATGTACAGCTAAGCTTATTTCCTAGAGACTGCTCGAAATACTGTTTAGTGTTAATTTAATTAGTGATCATTCTCTTATGTCCTTTATATTTACATTGATGCTAGTGCTAACTTTCCTTAAGCTATGAACAAGTGATACACATCATTATTTAACTTTATATTGAAAAGTGGCTTATTATGTTGCTAATTGCTGTAATATTTTACTCAAGATTCAGAGCACAATATTTAGAAAATAATATAGTTATATTATTAATGATAAGAATTAATTTATCCATGTAGTCCAGTCAACATGAATATTAATGACAAGAACCTGTACAGTGTATGCAACAAATATTAGTATTTATTTAACGAAATTGCTTTTTGTTGGTGATCATGTACTCAGTATTTCGCATGTTTCTTGATTTAATTTAATGGTTAAGTCAATACAACCAAAACTGTAAGACATCGACAGCTGAAGAAATAAATCTTACTTCTGAATTACGAATTACATGTGTAATTTACATAATCAACCTTACGGAGTTTTGCTGCAAAATGCAAACGTGAGACATTTAACATGATACACAATAAATTTAATTAATTCATTACTAACAATGGCGAAACTTGCACACTTTCCACCTTACTTGTCGTAATTCCTTTCGAGCCAGCTGATTGTCCTCATTCTTCACTCGCACCCCAAGGAATTCCTATTCGACAGATAGAACGCACAATGTCCTTGATAACGATATCCCGATGATGTAGACATGATACCCATGAAAATGGTACATTCCAATGAATAGCATCGTCTGCGATATGAGGCTTATGACAGTTCTGATCCAATACTGTCTTTAATGTGGTAACAGAAAAACTTACAGCAGCAACAAGCTCTTCAGTTAGATACTGCAGTCTTTCAGAATCAGGTGGCCATTCGGTAGGGTTTCGGCTTTTGGGGCAAGCGTTGAATATGCGGTACGTGTTGTGCAATTCCACCAAGGTGTTACTCTTATGCCTAACACACTATAGTTGCACAGTTGCACAATTTGTTACCGCAAGTTAATCACTGTACCACTGTACGTCCACTAGCCGAGTTTTGTAAGTTTAGAAAGGATGAAAGCAAAGTGCACAACTCATTATTCGTATTTGGTGAATCGAGTTTAATATCTTCTGTTGAAGTTAAAATTCCCAAACTCGGGGGAAATGTTCTAGTGCATGTGTAGAGTTGATGCGAATTTTTTGACAACTTTTCGTGGACTTTAATTTCCACCCCTTCAGAGAGGGTGACTTTTTTAAGGGTCTTTTTTTGTTCGTTTTACCTTAATTGAATCCCTGTCGATGGAAAAGTAAACCGTGTGAAGTTTAAAGGAGATATCTCGTTTAGCGGCGTATTACAGCATTTGCCCCAATAACAGAAATCTACTTTTTTAAACGTCTTTTTTTGTCCCTTCTACCTTAATGAAATCCATGTCAATGGGAAAGTAAACTGGTGCTTTTATAAAGGTCGTTTCCTGTTCGTTTTACTTTAATTATATCCCTCTATTTCAGAAAGTATGCCGTGTGCAATTTAAAAGATGTGTTTTGGTTTAGTTGGCGTATTATTATAGTAGTTGTCCCATAAGATGAAAACGACTACCCAAAGAATATCGGACAGTAATTATACAGCTTATATGCTAAATATGCATAGGGACAATAAATGGTGAAAATTTCCTAAGTACGAATAATGAGTTGTGCACTTTGCTTTTATCCTCTCTAAACTTACAAAACTCGGCTAATGGAGTTACAATGGAATTATTGTGCAACCGTGCAACTGTAGTGTGTTATAGCATAAGACTAACACCTAGGTGGAATTGCAGTACACGTACCGTATACTGAAAAGTTGCCCCAAAAGCCGAAACCGTACCCACTATAGATGTTCCATCATTTTCTTCGCAATAAAGTCACTGATAGATTCAGTTGTGCCTTCTCGAACAGCTTAAGTTTGCATGCTTCCACAAAGCAGTAAGACCACTACAAACAAACGCTTAATCAATGAAAATATGTTGCCCTCCAATTACTACAAACTTACCATGTTTATTGTTGCAGCAGTTAAGCCCAATAAAGAAATACGAAGTGAAATCACCAAGCACAACAGGTGGTTCAATCAACGGTGTAATTGTATAACAAATAAAGTTCACAGTAGTACATCAAGACATTTCAACAATGGTAACTCACCAGGCTTCACTCTTAACAATATATTAACGGAATGAAAGAAAATAAACGCTAAATCACACTTAAATCGTCAATTCGATGAAGTGATATAATGGCGGACAATGCACATATCCGTAAACCGCAATCGCGCATGCCGCCCTGGTGCAAGGTTGCCAAACTCATTTTTAAATACTACCGACAGTAAAATCAGTTGCACAAAAGCCAGCAAAAGATTATTTCTATATTGTCAAGAACTTCAAAGTATTAAGTCATAAGGAAGAATACTCTTGGACATTGCAAATTGTAACATTCCGTTTGTCCGTTTATTTAACTAAATCAAAAATCACTAGATTTGTACATATTCAGTAGTCCATCTGTGGTGTGGGTTGTCCACAATCAGGCTGTCGTTCTGCCCCTGGATATGTATTGTTTTTTCTTACATTTTTTCGGCCTTTATTTTTGTGAAGATTAGTCCCATGTTCTGGCACTCCGCTGCCGAGTTCACTGGCCATACCATCTTGAGCTGAAAGTAAAACATTAATTATTATAATAACTAGCACTCGGTATTTATAGTGTATCTACCATTTTTGACTAAGGTAATGTAACATCATTAATTTCGATCATTTGCTCTTACCTTTACTACTTCAGGGTTCCTGATAAGTTACTGGAATTTTCCAATTTGAGGTGCTTGCTTTGTTGGCCTTATCTCTGTCGTCGAATATCTTCCTCTTCATTGCTGACAAGTCCGTCTCCGTCTGACCGTAAGGGGTGCGGTCGGTGTCGAACTCCTTTTTTCGTGGGGGCGGTGGGACGGGTTGGGGGGTGGGAAACGGAGGTCGAAAGACGAGCGGGCGGAACAGGGGGGCTTCGGTACGCGGCGATTTAGGTTTCGTATGCGAAAAAAGCACGTGAAAATGGTCGTTTTCGTGGATCCGGTGCGACAGAGATGGAAATATGGGTTTGCGTCGCTGAGACGTACGTCCCCTAATGAAAAAGAGAGGGAAGATGGGTTATTTACGTGTGTGTTACGGAGACGAAACATTTCCGATTGTCCGGCCCTTGAATCGAAATTTCCGATTGTCACGGTAAACGTCAAAATTGCCACTTTTTGTTCACAAATGCTGAAGTCGTCGGAACTTTTTGCTTGAATCTGAGGGTAGGAGAAGAAGAGAAGAAGTTTCCCCTTTCGATCGGTACCCTTACGGAGGCCCTGCGACGAGTTTTCGCCGAGATCTGAGCAAATTTCTCAACGTCTGCACGCCATATTTCGTCGCGAAGGACCGAGACGAAAACACTTTTTTTCTCGAAAAAGCCCCTCGCGGGCCTAAAACTGGTCGTGATGGCTTCCATATTTCTAAATTCGATAATTTTGACCCCTCGACGGGGTTAACTGGCTGTAATAAACGAATAAAGTGCTAAATAAGATTTCCCCCCTGTTATTTTTGTTCTACGAAATAAAGCTTTTTAAAGTGAATTTGGGTATTTATTCTGTTAAACACGTTACGTCGAAGAATCCACATCAATTTCAGTGCTATACTACACGTAGTTTAGAAGAAACGAAGCCATTTGAGGTAAGTACGTTTAACGATGAAAATCACTTTTACTACGTGTATTCCCCGAGCTGGCCCGCATGTCACCAACTAATTCACATTTCCCTCGATTCTGTCACCTCACATTTCCGTTTTCTATCGAATTAACGAAATTACGAACGAAAATTGATGGGCACAGTTTTTAGCCTTTTTTTCTAAAATACGGCACTTTTCCCCAAATTCCTGGGTTCGTATCGTTAATTATACCGTTTCTAACATTTCACATCGATTACAACATTATACTCCTAAAAATTTGTAAAATATGAAGCCATCAGTGTAAATCCGTGTTTATTATAAAAATATACATTTATCGCATAAATTCTTAAAACTGGCGTACACGTCTCGACCTGATTCACATTTCCTTCGATTCTGTCAACTCATAACCCAGTTTTCTTACAAATTACCAAAATTACGAACGAAAAATGATGCGCGCCCTTTTTACCCACATTTCCAGCGATCTGCTCCAAACTAACCTCTCATCGCGTCAAAACATTAATCTACTCGAAAATCCCGTTCCGACGAGCCCTTCCCCGTGTCTGTACGTTCAAAATTAACCGAAATATGGTAAAAACACCGTATACGAGGTGGGGGTCCCCTTTTCGAACACTGTGTCGGTAACTGTCACCCTCAACGGCCACTGCCATCCCTACATATGATTTGCATGTCATATTAGCTGTCAACGATTCCATGATGGCCGCTTTTTATGTGATAGTGAAGCTTTTCCGACAAAAAAAACCGTTCCGGAAACACCTACAACACCTGGGGGACTCTTCTGCAAGTTTACTGTCGAGAAAGGAAGGCCCCCGTATCCCTTCTGCCGTGTGGGTTATGGATGTACACCGAATCTCTGTGATACACCCCGAGCAACATGCAAGAAACCCTTCCGCAAGCCCATCTCGGATGTGATACGCTCTTTCGGGGAAAATTCTACACCCACAGTTTGTCCTGCCACCGAAACGATCTACCGTGACATTATAGCTTTACCTTTTTAGGTCACCTCCACCGTTGCACACGGCCTCGGACCAAAACGATAACTAAATATTCTTCTCCGCAACACTGACACAAGTAATGGTGCCCCCACGAACTACTATCGCACCTATTTTTCAAGAGGGGCACGAACTTTTATCCGACCACTGCGATATATGTGCACGATCACTTTCCGCAGGCTCCTTGTAAGACGTCCTCCTGCTTTACCTACCGTCAACTGATTCCGCACTACGTTAGTGGGAGGTTCATCACTTGGAATTGTAACCCCTTGGTCTCATTACCTTTTCACTGTACTCACTCTACCGTTACTTTGTAAAATAAACACCTTTTACACGGAAAAAATATTTGGTCGGCAATAATGAAATTGTCAGTGGTTTTACTATAATTTGTAGCTAAATAGGCCCCAACGACACATTGTAGCAAGACAAACAAAACTTTTGCAGAAAAGAGTTGGCAGCAGCCATAATTAGAATTTTGTAAGAAATTGTGCCGTAAAAGTATGTGACAAACATTCAGCGAAACTTGCGTGAAAGAATCAAACGCGAATGTAGTAGACCACTACTTGCATTAGCACAATGTTTACTACAATTTTATAGCAATGCTCCACAGTTTGTCTCGAAGGTGTGCTAAACGAGTGCAAGAAAGAACGCAATACTGTTACTACAATTTTGTAGCAATGCTCCACAGTTTCTCTGGAAGGTGTGCTAAACGAGTGCGGGAAAGAACGCAATGCTGTTACTACAATTTTGTAGCAATGCTCCGCAGTTTGTCGCGAAGGGGTGCTAAACGAGTGCAAGAAAGAACGCAATGCTATTACTACAATTTTGTAGCAATGCTTCACAGTTTGTCTCGAAGGTGTGCTAAAGGAGTGCAAGCAAGAACGCAATGCTGTTACTACAATTTTGTAGCAATGCTTCACAGTTTATCTCGAAGGTGTACTAAACAAGTGCCAGAAGGAACGCAATACTCTGTTACTATTATTTTGTAGCAATGCTCCACAGTTTCTCTCGAAGGCGTGCTAAACGAGTGGCAAGGTTTTTGACTATGAGACAAAAAATGTATGTAAGAAACTTACCTACTGGAAGAATAAATCGACCCTATAAATAAATTACAATTAAATTTGTTAGCGGTAGGGGTAGTTGTTTCCCTTGTCGTATTTTAGCAAAATATCAAAAATTGGTACTATACGTATCAAATTTTATTCAAATCGTACACTGATGGAGGAAACATTTTTTTTCTCCGAAACTGTTGCACATATGACTTACTATGACAGGCAAAAAACGAAAGTAAGGCATGTACCTACTCGTACCTTTCCAAATGAAAAAAAATGATCTATTCATTCACCCCCCAAAACGTTCCGAAGAATTGTATTTAAGGGTAGGGGTAATTGTCACCTTGTCGTATTTTACTAAAATTGTTGTGTACATCAGAAATTAGTACATACTTTCACAGGCGTATCTACGTATAACAAATTTTATTGAAATCATATGACAAACGTCACAAAATAAATCGGTTATATGTGTCTTATTTTAACAAAAGCAATAATTAAACTTACACTGTAATAAAAACAAGAACCTAACTAAAAACAAAAAAAGCATGAAAAGAATGTTACTAACACGTGACACTTCGTTGCATACGGTGCCACTAGAAGGAAAAATTTATGTTCCTAACGCGCATGTATCATAGTATATGTGTAAAAGAAACAAAAATTTTTCTATTGAAATGTGTTAGAAGGCCTGGTGACATCGTTTGCAAACTTTTCAGGTCAACAACAATGTTCTCGTCTGTTGTTTGTACTTCATAACAGTGGTAATGGCGAGAAAAGCATATATAATTACATTTGTTACAAATGAAAAAGACGGCGTCATTTCGGTAAACAAAGATTTTTTTTTATGATTCCAAGAGTAGGTAAATCTTTTGCATCTGTTACAAGTACCATATTAGGTTTATAACAAATTCCGTTAACCGTAACTTGTTTGACACATTGTAGTAACAAACGGCTTTTCGTTGGAAAATAATTTTGATAATCCACCTCAGAAGGCGCGGTCCCTTCCGGAGAGTGACAGGCAGGTTTAAGAGGACTCATGATTTGAAAACAGAATTTTAATTGGGACTTATGGGCAAGGGTATGTATAATATTCTTGTAACTTCCTGACACATTACTCGTCAATTTCGAACGCCTATGAAACTGTTCGTACTTCATGCTCCAAAGATGTAGTAACGGACCGGACTGCTCCATAACTTGGCTATAATGCATCATAAAATGATGTTTGGGTTTCAGCGATTGCTTCAGAAGATGCGTAACGAGGTGTAAATACTCTTGCACGAGAATTTTCAGTCGAACAGGTTCACTAAACAATACCGACGGTGCACAAACAACGTCAATTATTTCTCGCAGCTTGATCCAAACAACCCATACACCTAAATTGATAGGAATTAAGTCTCCAATGAGCAAGCCGAAATTGCGTACAAAACACCACATTTCACTGGCGGACATTTTAATTCTTGAAGTCAAGTCTACCAAAGAGAGTGGCGGTGGTTTATTTAATTTATCTTTACTGCCATAGTGAAGCGACTTAATTATACTATTGAGTGTATCTACGGATAAGAGCTTGAAATCAATAATAAATATCTTAAGAAGAGACGTCATGTCATAGATGCAAATTCTTTCAAAAATGTGCATAATGTGAACAGAATAATTATGCGTCAAATGAAAATCAGTCAGTTCATGCCAGACACATAATTTTTTTATGCCCGTTGCCCGAGGATCACCGAGCTGAATATCCGCGTCGTAAGAATCAGGTGTCCTGATGTTTAACAGAGGATTTAACCGAAATGTGTTTTTCAACTCAGTGTTAGTAGTGTAACAAAACCTACAGGGATGGCGACAAGAGAATGATTCGTTTAAGCCTAAAATTGAATGCAATCCTAAATTATCACCCAGTAACAAAGCTAAACGAAAATGCAGTCGTATTACCTTGCCTCCGTTGACAATTTCAAGCCCACGTTCTTCTAAGTGCTTTATTTCTTTGATGAGAGGCATAAAGGTTGCAGCATTGCCGAATTCTTTACGGTCAGCTGAATAGAATAAAGCAAACAAAAATACTGCATCCAGGGATGAAAATAAAGTAGGAGGAAGACACGGGATGCTGACATATACACCACCTATTTTAGTTTTCATGGCAATGGAACCTAGAACATTCCCAAGGGTATAGTCATCATAATATAGAAATATGGGTACAACTATTTCATTTTGTGGGACTCCATCCGGAAATATTTTCCTTATTTTGGTCTTCCATAACTGTCCCTGAATAAAATTGCAGTATGTTGTGTACGATTCAATTGACTTCATGTAAGTTACCGTGGCATCGAGGACCCCTGGCTTTTCAAATAACACCTTGAATAATAGCGTCAGCGGAACCATTTTTCCAATTACTTGCTTCGATTCTAAAATAACATGACTCACGCCTTCTTTATACACATACCGACTTGCGATATCAAAGTCAATGGGTGTAACGTATTTTCGTGTTTCTTTAAAATGTGATATGCATTTGTATTCGCTCGTGAAGTCGGATAAGCATGACGTAGCGAGTTGAAATGTTTTGGTAATATTTGCAACGTTCTCATCTGGCTCGTGACATGTAAGGAAATGCTGGGTAACGTTGTCGCGTAAATTTGCCATGATTCCTGAACAAAACAATGATTGCATTTTGTTAATAACAAATTGAACGAAATTTCTAGGAACAAGCGAGTTATTGTACATTTCCGCGACAAAGCCGTTCATGTTCCGTTGAAATTCGTCGTGGTCAAAAAGTGCTGAGGATGAACGTGTGGGCACGGTGGCTCCTCCCGGTGAGTTACCATTATTGTCTACGGTAACAGAACTGTCCGGTACTTGCAGTAGGCAATTGTCAGAAGACAATGTTATACCTATATTATCTCTTTTATTACATTTTCACCAAGTTCACTACTGAAATGATGCTGGATGTGTTTACGGAAGGACTTGTAGGTGGAAAAATGTCTGAAGCACCCATTCTGTGCACAGCGGTATTCCTTGGCAGAATTATGCTGTAGTTGGAAATGATAAAGGAAACTTTTCGAGTTCATGAAA
Organism: Rhyzopertha dominica; assembly: GCA_025024175.1. Classification (NCBI taxonomy): domain Eukaryota; kingdom Metazoa; phylum Arthropoda; class Insecta; order Coleoptera; family Bostrichidae; genus Rhyzopertha; species Rhyzopertha dominica. The sequence continues at coordinate 25,829 of QCXZ01000070.1, forward strand.
ACCTTACGACAATGAAAACAATCCATTGTGAACCTATTACACACACAAAACAGTTTATATTTCTACTTCCAGATGTCTATACATAGGGGTTTTTGTAACAAATGCTGCAGTGTTGTAATAGGTTTACTCGTATATGCGTGCTTCAAACAGTATTTTCCGCCAGTCTGTTTATCTCAGATGTTAATGTATTCACTGAGACATATGACTTATCGTAAGGAGTATTTATATCGTATACATATTTTTGAAGGAAAGTCCAGGTTGTTTCGGCTTCCAAGGGATATTTGGCATTCAACGCGTGGATTATCTTGAAACAAGTATCTATCGCTTTAAACAGGAGTTTCTACGCTGTACATTGTCATATTGACCACCACGAAGCATGAGTGAATGTTGCGGATGGATGGTCCTACAATCACTGGTAGGGGTTGCTCCGTTAAACCGTAAGCTGCTATATTTCTGTCTACGTCTTTCCAGTTCCAGATTTGCTATTTCCTGCAAAATACGGAAATAAAGGTGAATAATTGAGCGATAAATTTCAGAGCAAATTTTAATACCTCGAGGTGTAAGACGAAACCGTTTTGTTGTTCAACTTTTGACGGTTCAAAGGTTCGTTTTAAAATGTCACCTTCGTCATCGTTTTTTGCGTTTCCTTTTAATGTTAATGGCACCACGAGGAAGTAACAGTGGTAAAAGAATAAAGCTACATCTGTAACATGAAAATGTAATGAATACATTTATAATTCAATTCTGTCTTCATGTGAATTACCCTCATTACTGTTATTTTCAGAGGCGTCAGATGTGTACTTGTTTAGGGTTTCTCGTAAAAAGCGGTCTTGCTCAGAAGCACAAATTTGTAAAATTGTGGGATAAAGCAAAGGCCACTTTGTAAGAGCGCGTCTTCTTTGCCTGGGTGTATGGTAGCGAAGTCTTCAGCGAATAGCTGATAGCCCAGGGGAGTTTTTAATCCTGGATACGTCTGCAGATACGTGTCAATAGTTATAGTGTCCAGTGTTCCCATCCGATACTTAGTTGTCCGCCTCCATTTTTCTATCACTTCCGGTAAAGGGAACCCATTATTTCTCAACCATTGCACGTCGTTTATTTCGTCACTGATGAGTGTCAAGACGTCTGCTTCTATGTGAAATAAGTCTTACGTAAGTGAACATAATACAAGTGTATTACAATACTTACGATGGTTGCTATCCGATTTCCCACGTGCTCTTCGGGAAGGTATTAATCCCACTTTTTTAAGACTTTCCTTATGTACTGTGATACACAGCATACAATTTACCTCGCGCAGCTTGAGGTGATACGGTGAATAATATGACGAAGGCTCTTCACCAGGAAATGTTTCAGCAATGTAATGCGACAGTTGTATAAATCTGTTCGTTGTTATTCTATAAGAGATAAACCTTGGGGTAGTGGAAATGGTAGGGTAATAATCGCGTTTATATGTATATATAAGTACTGCTTATTAGGATCATCCTTGACCTCGGCTCGTATTAGAAAATTAGCCAATTTATCCCTTAGGAACTCCTTGTTAGGATGATAGCTGGCCAAAACTGCTTTCCCTTCAGTAGTACTGTTTAACAGACAACTAACGTACTGAAATGAACAGCAATTCTTTTCTGCACACATATTAAATGGAGATATATTTACATTGCTGATGGGGCTGCACAGAACATTCGAGTAAAGCAATTGCCCGCTGCACGGTCTCAGTAGACCGAAGTTGCTGTCGCCATCTCCTCGTGCTCTGAGGACAGGTAGTTCCAACGCCTATATGTTGAATATGTATGAAAGAAATTTGTGTTTTGTATACATGCGCGGGTACCATTAATTTTGTAAAGTTACCCTCTCAAGAACGTATTGCGCATGTTGCCTTGCAAACTTTTTTCGTAAACCCAACTTTGGAATTACTTCCTTCATATCCTCTTCAGACAGAGCACAAAACGTGTCGTAGTCAATCTCATTATCTGCAAAATACAAATTCTCCTATTTTGCCTTGTCATTCAATTTTTGCAGATTAGGTACGGGATTGCATACACAGTGCGTGGGAAATGTACCTAATGAAATCATTGGAGGTTCCAAATACGAATATTTTCTCGCCCTGATATGAATGAGTAAGAAATTTCTTCACTTCTTTGTCAATAGAACTGACTCTATCTGCAGTAATATAACAAAGTAACCCATTTTAGGTCATGTTATTTCGGACAACCATAATATGGATATACACGAAGAGAAATGGACTACACATCGTATGCTAAAAACAATTGTAGCACGAAAATTATATGACCTAGGTATGTACATTTGATGGAAAGTATTGAGTAAATTGCGAATTCCTCGGTTTAGACACCAAAACAACAGGACTATATTGACAATAGTTGTGCCAGCAGTTGCGTTTATACGATTACGATAATACCATAGCTTAGAAGTCATTACCTACATGAGCCCCGTGCACACTGAAAGAAAAGTATTAAGAAAACACTTTTGCTAACATGGACGCTGTAGAGACTACCGTACTACAGCACTTACTATTAGTCAGGAGTTAGGAGGCCCAAAATCGTTCAAGGGGTGTGCACTCAATCCTATACTTTTAAAAAATATGCACATTATGGCAAATTGTCTCGCCGATCCGAATCCGGAGTGCGCAAGTAAATTGCGATTGCAAAAAAGCCGAAAAATTTTTTTTTCGGAAAAAAATGCGATTCTAAAAAAAATACGGGTTTGTTGTTTACACTGCCGTATTAGGCGTATTTCTTGACGCATTTTAAAAATTTTTGCACCAAACGAAGCTTGAATCTTCTAGAACGCAACGCCCGTTGAGGATATTAGAATCATATTCTATGCTAGCGGCGGAGGCTTTGACGTGGACTTATTTTCGAATCCAACTCATTGTTACGCCTTACATTTCCACAATAACAGTTGTTGTAATTTTTCAAAAGGATAAAATGACCCACTCTTGGATTTTCTTACTTCAACTTTTACCTACTTATTTAAATATTTGGACATACAGGTCTTGTGATATTTGTAATCTTTTGCTATCATATCGCAACAGGAATCTCCGAGGCCTTCTATTTTTTCTAAAATTTTGATGTCATTTAACGCTTTTGCTTTTTGCCATATTTGTTTCTGATGCTCAGTGGTAGCAATTAAAAATAATTTATAACCACCTTTACTGTCCCGACATTGAATCTGTGCTAAAAACAAAATTTGGAAAGGAAATTGTGATTCTGACAAACGAAGCTGGCACATCGTCTGTAGTGTTTTGTGTCCAAACAATTCTTCAGAAAATGAGTAAACATGTTATGGATGATAACTCAAATAGTACTGATACAGATCCAAGTACTACAGACTCTGAGAGCCAGAAAGAGATTTTAAATTTGACCACGAAATCTCCTCATAAAACACACTCCAACATATACCACACCGCGACTGTCACTCGAAATGATATAATGAAAGTAAATGCAAATTAAAAAAATGTCTTGGAAACTGCTTCTGTAAGAAAGCAGGCGTTGATTGTGTTGTAGGCTGTTACTGCGAAAGACAGTGTATAAATTGCTGATCCTATAGGTATTGCAATGTTACGTAAAGACATACAATGTTCATGTTTTATGCAATACACCAACAATCAAAACATTTGTATTGGTAATTACGTTTCTATTAAAACTTTATCCTTTCTTGAGGTTGAGGGAGTATTTTATTTTCCCCTCAAAACGTTGGCCATTATAAGGCATAAGCGCGTTCTGTTAGTGGAAAGAGATGGACTTACGCAACAGCGCTTGATTAGCAGTACACAGTGGCGGACTGCAGCTGGTGTGGTGAGTAGCGGAATTGTGACTAGGCGCGCACCGGCACCTTTTAAATAAAAATTAGTAATCTTTCATACGTTCACGCTATACGAAATGATATTTTGCACCAAGATTTTCTTCAATACTTTCCCTAAACATTTCCGTCGCTAAAATAGTCCTCCACCTAACTCTGACGGTTCCAAAAAATACCTCGCGTATTCTTACTTTGACCCATTAAAAAATTCGTACAACAATTATTAATAAACTTTTGGGGTTTACTAACCGGGCGTTGCGTTCTAGAAGATTCAAGCTTTCGTCACGTCAAGAAATACACCTAATACGGCAGTGTAAACAGAAAATCCGTAATTTTTTGGAATCGCAATTTTTCCAGAAAAAAATTTTTTTCGGCTTTTTTGCAATCGCGAATTCACTTGCGCACTCGGGATTCGGATCGGCGAGACAATTTGCCATATTGTGCATATTTTTTTAAAAGTATAGGATTGAGTGCACACCCCCCTTTTAAAATGCATCTTTTTGGACCGTAGCTTCCTGACTATATTAATTTTTGAAAATAGAAATGTTTATTGGGCAAGAGCATCGCATGTGGGAATTTGACCAACACACGTAGCTATACATATATATATTGAATGCCCTTGCCACGTGTAGGTAGATATATATGCTAACTTTTAAAAGTGTTCAGTGCCCGTTTCCTCAGTTTAGTCATGACTGTGCATTTGTGTAGCAACATGCTCGCCTACAGTGTAGTGTTCCTTATGTTCGTGTTGCGTTATGGAAGTGCTATAGATCAGCTTCCATGTACCGAAAATGTGGATGCCGCAGGAATGGCAGCGCGCGCGCCATCCTCGAAAACCATGTTCCTGAAAACTTCCAACTGTACCGCATCAGCCTGTATAGTCAAGGAGTGAACCCTCATAGATGGCGAGCTTATTATCACAACACAAACAACATTTACACAACCACATGCGGTACAATACTTCGTGCAAGACACGCGTTTCAGGATTTCTGTCCTCCGGGGTGTACAATCGGATCAGTTGAAATAAGACCCGTACCTGGTAATCCTCACTATTGTGTAGAATTTATTAGAAGATGTAGGTGTCATCGCCCACATGAGCGTAAACGGCGCTCCGGTAGTGAGGAGTGTACAGTTTGCAAGGGCTGGATCATTCATCCTAATAAGGTCACCGTTGATTCCGACTTCTTACCTTGTCCGGATTTTGTCAATGAGACCGTAATCTCCCAAACCCAACGAATTATTCAAAATCATACCCCGCCCGGCTACAATCTGGATACAATAACTCCCATATATACACAAGGTCACAACAACTTTTGGAGATGGGAATGCACATTTTCTCCTTACGGTAACGGAACAGAATGTGCAGTGTTACGTGATGTATACACGCTGCTCCGGAATTACTGCCCCGAGGATAGCGACGTTCATAAGAGGATTTCAGTGCAGTTAACACCGAATAAGGAACGATTGGTATAAATTACATGGTCAACTGCGAATGCGGGAATCTTGGAACAATTAAAGCGGAAAAGTATCCGATTCTTTCCGCTCTGAATAATTTATTTCGTCCAAGTAAGACCGTCTGTTCTAACACAAACGAATTTGGTTACGCAAAACAAAAAACCTTATGCGG
>QCXZ01000071.1:0-25880 GCA_025024175.1 Rhyzopertha dominica
AACCAAAAATTTCTTGTAACTGACTGCTTGTACAATATAAGTAGTATCAGTTTTTAATTTACCGTATTGTACGATATCATTCCTACCTACATAGATTGTACTTGATCGATGGTAAAGTCATACATTTTTATCTATGTATATTCCACTATCAATAACTATATCAATTTGTCTAAAGATTTGAAGCATATGAAGGAAACAAACAATGAAAACCTTACAAAAACCTTACAAAAACCTTACAAAAATAAAATGCAACGTGCAGTAGATACTCAATCTGACTTGCAGCATAAGAACTACGACAAAGGAAGTCACAGCAGATTCAGTAGGTTGTGTTCAATTATTATGTCGCATAAATAATTTTCTGCTTGACGTGACATCAGTAATACCTATTACTATTTCTATTTATATATACTCCGCTATCAACTATTATTTCCATTTATCTAGACATCGGAAGCAAACAAAGGCTTCAAACAATGCAACTATTCATCGAGTAATAAGCATGAGCTACATATGTAGAGCTCAATTCTCTTCCAAACAGTCGAATTCATTGTTATTTGGCTATCACAGAAGTTGCTTGAAGTAGCTGTTCAGTGGTAGTCTGGTAGTAATATTATGACAACAGTTCCACCATGCTTAATTTTTAATATTACTTTTTAGAAGGTAAATCTTTGTGTTTCTGTAAAATCCATTAATGGAATGCAATAGTAATTTAGTTAAACAAGATTTCATTTACCTGGCTGTCCAGACCCCAGAAGTTAGTGTCCTTTTGCTGTTATGGCAATTTTTGGATCATTATTTGTAGGAATGCGACAAATATCACGAACTGTCATTTAATTACTGATATCTACAAATCACGGGTCACGGCCGTGATCGACATTACGCGTAAACCGTGAATCATGTTCACGGCTTCACGAAGCAGCGAAGAACGTCCGCCGCGCGTTGGTCGTTCGAAGGGAGAAACGTGGTTTGTCGTGAACTCATCGTTCACTAGTTACAACACATTCACAAGGTAGAACGCGCGTGTTTTTAATATTTTAACAGCACTGTGTTAGGTACTTGTACTTGGTACATGTGAGCATATGGCATGTAGCATTTAGTATTACATACTGAGTAAAACGTATTTTTTTGTTATTGTGTAATTATAATCTTTTAGACTACGTCAATAATTTCGTGTTTTCAAAAGTTGTCTAAATTATGCATCAGTAATTCATACTACTTCTTATGTTGAATTTATCACAGTGAACACAAATTGTTTAAGTTGCTCTTGTTTATCGGGATCACACATCAAAAGTAATAAATGAAGCGGGGAACATGCTTATCTACTTTGAAATCTTAAAAAATATTAAAATATAAATTTTTACAGTTACCTAATACACGTTATAAGAATTAAACAAAATAATATAAAATGTACATTTTGTAAAGGCTATTTTAATAAATAGCTTGTTGCTTTGTTGGGACAGAAATTTGATGTAAACAGAAACAGGGTGAAAGATTTAAAGAGAAAGAAAACAACTTATATATATACACTTATACCACAATTATGCACTTGCATACTTATATGTGTACTTCCCCGATTTACGCGTCAGTCACCCCTAATTCTCACTTTATAGGCGTAGACGCATCGTGAATCGTGATTACGACTACTATACTGAATACTTTAAACCGTGATCACGGTTTGAAATCACTAAAAATCGCAATCACGAATCACATTGTGATCAAAAAATCACGATATTTTACATCTCTAATTATTTGAAATTGCAGGGGTAGGTGCGTTATCATTTAAAGTATTAAATTTCCCTGTTTTGATAAATGGGATACTTTCCACACTGACAAAAAACATTAAATGATTTGGAATTTGTTCGTTTACAGTAACAAACATTAGCTATGTAATAAACGTCACCAAAATAATTTCTGTTATTACTATGTTGTAGCTGCTGGTGTTGTTTTAGCTGTTGGATAAGAACGTCGAGTTGGTCTTGTGGTTTATCAGTCCTATAAATTTCCGTATAGGACAATTGTAAGAAAATCTAATATAAATCCACCCCTTTGGTGGAAAAAACATTCTTCTGTGAACTAAAAATATCCTATTGGTGATTGTTTGAATGGTATAAAACACATTCTCAGCATGTTACGTATATGGTACATAGTCCGAATAAAGCAATAGTACAAATCGAGGTACAAATGAAGTACGTAAATATCAGTCCTCGTCCAAGCAGTCGCATTTCATGTTCTATCTTTCTTTTTTACCAGAACCTCTGGAAGGACGTATTGTAATTCAGTGCTTGCCTTCTTAAAGCAATTGAAGGGTCCCAAAAGACTTACTGAATTACATTATTTAGCTACGCAATAACCGTTAGCAATGGAGTTGCTGTTGTGTTGTTGTTGCTGCTGCTTATGGTCCTAAGGTGACCATACGGTTTAGCAGTGGTATAAATTTGACTGTAGGCGAATAATAAAAAGAAATGTATTAAAAATCGACCCTCTAAATTGGAAAAACATCTTTTTTGGGAGTTAAAGATTTCCTATTGTGACTGTTCCATTCACAGCGTTTGCACGTTATTATTTGTCCCATTGCAAAGATTGTGTTTAGTCGATGCAAGGTCCTACATTTTATTTATATACACTCCACTATCAAATACTATATCCATTTGTTTAGGAATTTGAAGCATATGAAGTCTACAAATAATGAAAACATTGTTGGGTCGTTATAATAACCCATTATGTTAATCTATTACATACACATTTAATATATTAATTTATAAATACACATGTATAAAGTAATTTATCACAGTTACATCTATCTTACTTCTTAAATGCAATGTGCAGTAGATACTCGATCTGACTTGCACCATAAGAACTACGACGCTTGGCAAGGAAGTCACAGCAGATTTAGTAGGTTGTGTTCAATTATTATGTCGCACAAATACTGTTCTGTCTCAAGCGAATTACCTAGTCGACGCAGAAAATAGTCTTTAAAAACTGTCGTTTATCGACAAGCGGATAAAAGCAATAATGCCTGTCACTATTTCTATTTATATATACTCTGCTATCAACCGTTATTTTCCATTTATCTAGACATCGGAAGCATATAAAGGCTACAAACAATGAAATTAGTTAGCAAGTAATAAGTATGAGCTAGGCAGTCGAATTCATTGTTATTTGGCTATCATGGAAGTTTCTTGAAGTAGCTGTTCAGTGGTACTAATATTATGACAACAATTCCACTATGTTTAATTTTTAATGTTACGATATATTTATATCTACTTTTTAGAAGGTAAATCCGTGTCTTTCTGTAAAATCCGTTAACGGAATTCAATAGTAATTTAGTTAAACCAGATTTCATTTACCTGGGTGTCCAGACCCTAGAAGTTAGTGTCATTTTTTAAATGAATTTAAATGAGTTGGAATTTGTTCGTCTACGGCAACAAACATTGGCTGTGTAATAAACCTCACCAAAAGGATTTCCGTTATTACTATGCTGTAACTGTTGGTGTTTGTTGTTGGATAAGAACGTCCAGCTGATCCTATGGTTTGTTAGTCCTATAAATTTCGCTGTAGGAGAATTATAAGATAATCTAATATAAATCCACCCCGTTGATGGAAAAACGTTCTTCTGTGAACTAAAAATTCCCTAGTGGTGTTTGTTTGAATGTTATAAAGAACGAATTCTCAGCATATTATGTGTGGTACATGGTCTGAATAAAGCAATAGTACAAATCGAGGTATAAATGGAGCATGTAAAGTTCAATCCTCGTCCAAGCAGTCGCATTTCATGTTGTATCTTTTTTTTTTCACCAGAATCTCTGCTTTGTAATTCATTACTTGCCTTATTGAATCAATTAAAAGGTAATGATACGCATTTTAAAAGACTTGCTGAACTACATTATTTAGCTATGTAATAATCGATAGCGATGGACTTGCTGTTGTGTTGTTGTTGTTGCTGCTGCTGCTGATGATATTCAGGTGGTCATATGGTTTAGCAGTCGCATAAATTTGATTGTAGGCTAATAATAAAAAGAAATATATTAGAAATCGACCATCCAAATTGGAAAACATTGTGAACTAAAGATTTCCTATTGGTGACTGTTCAATTCATAGCGTTGCACGTTATTATTTGTCTAATTGCAAAGACTACGTTTAGTCGATGCAAGGTCCTACATTTTTATTTATATACACTCCACTATCAACTACTACATCGATTTCTCTAGAAATTTGAAGCATCTAAAGGCTACAATTAAAAACATTGTTGGGTCTTTGTAATAACCCATTATGTTAATCTATTACATACATATTTAATATATTAATCTATAAATACATATGTATAAGGTAATTTATCACAGTTGCATTAATCTTACTTCTTGAATGCAACGTGCAGTGGGTGCTTAATATAACCTGCACCATAAGAACAACGACCTTTACAAGAAACTCGTACCACAATTTATGGAAATTATGTAGCTGGCATAGAGAAATAAAAATAAGACAAACATAGGTTTTGCTATCTGCTGTTCTGCTTCTTCATTTTCTTCTACACGGAGATTCATGCATTTGGATGGCCGTCTATCTCTTCTGATGATTCATAACTTTTGCACGGCAAATTTAATAGCTTTTGTTTCGGAGTCTTTAGACCTAGCAGAATAATATAAAATGTTGAAGGGCAAGTTATTTATTTATTCTACTGACACATCATTCATGGCTCTCTGCTGCTTCCTTTCTTCATCTCCTTCCACACGGAGAAGCATCCATGCGTTTGGTGGAATATGAATTTCCTATCATTGGTTCCAGAGAGTATTTTTTGATAGAAGTAAACAGGATGTTGATTTATGTTGAATGGTAATCCTCTGCCTCTTCCCATGGCACATTACTAATGACTTTGGTTGGTTGAAGGGCTAGTGTTCTGGTTTTTCTCACGGCACATATCACATTTGGCTTTTGATGTTTTTTCCTTATAATTTTCTACACGCTGAGGCCTTCGTAGTATCTATCTCTTCTTATTGCACATCACCTATGGCTCTCTACTGTTCTTCATTTTCTTCTACACGTTTTGGCTTCAGAAAGAATTCTTTAGTAGAAATAAACACCTTGGATTCTTACGTATTCTTTGTGGATACAATATTAAAGTACATATCGGCACATCACTGATGGCTTCTGCTTTCTTATAGCATTACAGCTATCTCTTAGTATTTTTATCTAGAAATCTTTCGTTCCAGAGAACAATCTGTATTAGAAATAAATAAACGAGGTAGTGAATTACGCACGATTGGTAGTTCTTTAGTAGAAATAAAGCAATGTAGAGCACAATATCGGCTTATCACTGATAACTGTCTGCTTCCTTGTAGCATAACAGCAAGCTTTTTGCATTTCTTTCATTTATGGTTTCTGCTTCTTAGTTAATTTTAAAGCTCCGTACCTACTTATTGGTGTAGGTGTAGACGCCGGTGGGATTTGAACCCCGGTCTAGCGAGTATACGAGGACTGGCAATGCTACGTATTATTGATGCCCGTGTACAGGCGTGCAACCGAAATTTGCAATCTCTTGATTGAGAATGGCGGGCGGATTCCATATCTTGACCTGGGTGCAGCATACAAGGGTCGCTACAACGTTGGCTTGAAACTTCCTCTCCCATTCGCGGACTTCATTGATAAATTTAAATGGCTGTTGGTACTGAAAGATACTTATGAAACACCTAAAATTACTGATGGTTGCGTAGAATACGCTACGTTGGTTACGCTATTATCTACGCGTAAACTAGGTAATATTCTACTTTGAAAGTTTACTGTAGAAAATAGCATTGTGTAGATAAATAGAAATATTAAGCTTTCTAATGGTGTTCGTTATCGGTACTACTCAAAACCCTTCAAATTTCAATATTATTTTGTATTTTATTATTTTAATTCCTTTGTAACTAAACGAAATTCTACTTTAGCCAGAGAAATAACGAAACAACAATAACTTGTTTAGGCATATTTTAATTAAGGCAAGAAAACCTGACCAAGCAGGACAAGCACGCTGTCAATATTAGTTACAAGATAATAAAATGAGGTACTTTTATTTTCTTGGTCGGAGCGGACGTGTCACCTACCCACGATGACGGTTGATCGGAGAGAGAGTTAATCCCTCACTTTTTTCACCTCGATACTTAATATAGCTTAAGTACGCATTTTTTATACAGTGGCGTACTCCGCGATACTTGCGCTCAATTCGCAAGGTTCGTACGTATGTGACACATCCCTCCGCCCTGAAAGCCCTTCACCTGGGGGCTTGTAAAAGTAACCTCCAGAACAATACAATATTGGATGAAAAGATTTAAATACTAACAATATACCTTATCCTAATATATAATAATCTTGGAAAGAAATTCAGTTTTACATTAGTAAGGCTATATTTCGGAAAGAGCACCAGCAGTTCTTCTCCCTTATCTTTTAAAAACGTGTCTGATAGTTACACCCACGCAATGAAGTTAATTGTCTTTGTTAAGAGTTCTATGAAGTGTTATCTCGTTATAAGATACAGTTTGTTTTATAAAGTTTCATACCCGCACTTGCACTCGTTTTTAACAGTTCGCATAGTTGATGCTGTCAGGACGGCCTCCATGTGGATAGGTACCTCCGTGCCGGTTTCGTAGTGTCGATGTTCTTCATTATAGGTGTATAGAGTTTGTTGTCATATTGGTGCTGTATGACTTTGTTTTGATGTCGGATTAGCTCAGGATTAGCTTATCCTTAACCCAATCGGTTTTGATGATGATAGCTGGTACCTTCACTGACGCTCATGGGTATTGGAATGAACCTTCGAGTGCAGTGTGCGGTGTGGGTTGTTTTCTCAAGGGAGGATGTTCTGGTAGCCGTGTTTTCATGTAACATAATAAAGGTAAAATTAGATATACGTGATTACCTGCATAACATACATGTTATAAAATCTATTAACCTAGTTAATTAATTAATCTAAATAACTTAACCTAAGGGCCCTTAGCTTATCTTAAATTAACTAGTTACCTTTTAAAATTCTTATTGTTAGTAACTTAATAACTAATGCGGAAGTTTAGCTTAATATCTACCTAAAGCCGTATTTATAAGTATTAGTGGCAAGCGGAGAACTTATGTTATGTTATTAAATTATTTATCCCTTTGCACTTTCTTTGCATGGCTGGCCAACTCTTACCTCATCCAAATCTTCTACTTCCTCTAGAGTCATTATATAATTCGTCTTTTCTCTGTAGCTTTTAAGTTCGATGTTTTCTTTCCGGATTTTTCGGGTATTCATTAATTTTTGTGTATTCGTAATACATTTTATGATTATTATTCCAATAAATATTGTCAGTGCTAAACAAATTAGCTCTATAGGAACATCGTGGTATATATTGTTTGCCGTTTCGGCTCTAACCTGCCCAGCTTGTGTTAGCACCAGGAGTCCGTTCATGTTTTTAAGGAATATATATCATACTATAATCGGTAAGATAATATTCCAGGTAAGGAATAAACTATCTCCATGAAAACCATAATTATCGCCGTATCTTTTAGTAATGTCTGTGTTAGTAGTTAAATTTATAAACGGTACTGTTAAAGTCCAATTGTTATTTAGGCATTCCGACAAGTTTTTGAATTTTGGAGGATTGACCTTAACAGTGGGATTAAGAATAAAACTTTTCAGAGTTGACCATGCTGCAGGAATAATATGAACAGTTTGCGAAGCAGTGTTTTCGGTACACGGATAACGTTTTGGCATAATATCGCCTTGAATTGTATTCAGGGAACATTTACATGATATTGAAATTCTAACGGCGCCAGCGTGCTTGTAATTGGCATTAACTAACTGTGATTTGTTTTGCCCGCATACGATTGTCATCTCTGAGCTTGGATTTGTTGTAACAAAAACGTTAATATCGATTTCTGAAATATCAGTATGAGATGCGCTATGACAGTGTAGAGGACAATGCTGGTTTATTTCTTCTATCGAAGCTCCTTCATATAAAACTTTTACACAGCCTGGGCCGTGCAGATGATCTGAGGAAAATCTTGGCAAATAACATAATTTATTATGATGTGGTTTACAATCGTGTAGTCCAAACCCAGAAATTTGTCTAATTTCGTTTTGTCCTGTACCATACTCACTACTTATTGCAAGAAGGGCAGTGTCGTGTTTAATTGAACATATTTGATTTGACCAAGAAAACGGAGTTGCTATTAATTCGTAAATTTTCCGTAATTTATTGAGTTGAATTATCGGGAATTTTATTTTTAAATATATATTTTGTTCTGTTAACGTACAGTCACAAATAGGAATTGACCTGACCTGCTCTTTCGAGTTCTAAGCTTAAAGTTTTTAATATAATGTTTCATTTAGCGCCGTTAAACAAGTCAATTGAAGTTATTAAAGTTTTTAAATCATGTTTTAATATTTCTGGATTTAAAATTGCGCTGGGAATTTGGTGTTGTTTACAAGAATTTATAATGCTTTGCCCCTTCACTGCCCTAGCTAGCAAAATCATATTTTTCATGTTATGATATTGATTTTGGAGTGTTGCTATATAAACTTCGTGTTGTAAATCATTTTCTTTTAGTACATCATTTTCGATTTCTGTGAAATATACTTCAATGTTTTTTTTTGTTTTGTTTTGCTCCCTAGTTTCTTAAAATTTATTATTGTTTGGTTTTCAAACATCATAAATTTCTGAGACTCTTGAGGAATGGAACGTAAAGTGTGACACAATCCCCTATTAATTTCCAAAATTTGGTCTTCCACTTTTCGGTCACTACTGACTAATCTGTTTAAATTATGGCCTGTGGCAACTTCACAACAATAGTTTAACGCATCTCCGATAAAATTTAAAGATCGTTTTTTCTGCTTACTATGTGTCAAGAAATCTAAATTTTCTGATTCATGTAAATTTTTTAGTTTAACATTGAAAATTTCGTACAAGGTTTTCATGTGACTTATTAGAGTGCATTCGGGTATACCTTTTTTGTTATCACAAAATTTTGTATAGGTTATTGCATGGTCGGAACCTGTTTTAACCATGAGCTTTGATATATTATGGACAGGGATGCCTCATAAACTATTGCATCAGATAGTGATTTCCAAAATGCACCTGTTGTCACTTCTAAATGCATTCCTTGAGCGGTACAAATTGAAGCCGCAGTGATAAAAGACCAGGAAAACCTAAAAAAAAGAAATAAGTTATTGATTGTTTGCAATACTCTTGTCGTTTTTTGCTAAGTTATCTTCAAGGTTCAAAATATGGTAGAATTCTAGATACGTGTACGATTTCTGTTTTGGCATTAGGGTGCGTTCCTTTCTTTACTTCATAATTAACTTCACCAATTTTCTTTGATATATAATATGGACCACTCCATTTTAGTAAAAGTTTTTCTGATTTACCTACTTTTCGCAACGGTTTCGTGTGTAGTTGTTGCAAGCTGTGATTGAGACCTATCTTCTCTTGCTGCTACTATAACTATATCCACTTCTATATCTTTAAATATGTGAAATAACGTTCTTTCAACCTCCCTAAAGTTTAGCTTGTGTTCTTCTAATTTAATTTTTTCAATTGCCAAATGTTTTAAACCACGCTTACAGTTTCTTGCTTTAATTCTTGAATTAAGATCCAAATACTATCCTATCAAACCTATCATACGTTAAATAAACTGATTTTTTTATCGTCCGATAATGCCAGATCAACTTTTGGGCGATTGCTTTCGGAAGGAATCCAATAAACGAACGTTGTATTAATATCTCCTTTAAATTTTTCTGCTGGTAATTGCGTGAAAAATATTTACATTAAAGCCTTTGAATTCTTCGTAACTAAGTAATTTTGTCGACATTGTATTATTTAGCTGTTGCTTCCCTTGTTTTTGCGCTGTCAAACACTTCGGTTTCACGTTGCATCCGTTTGAACCCTGTCGCGGCCAAGTGCGGAGCGTTGATCTGCGTGAACTTGCAGTTTTATTACTTGCGTAATAGTTCGGAAAATATCTAACTGTAAAAACTTTATTACATTTATTTAAATATACTTTTGTTCTAAGGCCTCTGTGTTCGGCTGTTACGTAATAATAATTCTTTTTTCTCAAGTCGATTATAGCTTTACATTTTTGAAGAAATTCCATCCCGAGTATCAATTCGTAGGGTGAAGTTTTTATTACTGTAGCATTACAACGCGTTCTAATGGCTCCAAATTTTGAGTCAAACGTTACCGATCCTAGCGTTTCAATTTTATTACCTCCCACAGCGCAAATATTTCACTTGATCTTTTTTAGGAGAATGATTCAAAAATTTTGCTGTATTTTCACTGATTATATTCTCTTCTGCACCCGTATCTATTAAAGCATCAATTAATTTTCCACCTATTTGGACCCTAGCTGTAAGAATTGTTTCATCATTATTCCTACCAGAATTTCGTACCCCATACGAAAATTGGGTACGGCGGGATTTGATGGTGCCCGTTGGCTTTTGGGTAACGAGGTTTCTGATTTTTATAACAACACGTATTAGCTGCAAGACCATATATTCCACAAATAAAACAAGTTGGGCGCGAATCGTTTATTCTGGAAGTGAATTTATGATTATTTTTCCCTCCGAAATTGTTAACACGTGAGTACTGCCCCTGAGAGTCGTTGCGATAAGTTTGGTAATTTGGCCTAAAATGATTTCTTGGTCGATTGTAATTTCTGTGGTAATTATTATTGTAGTAGCGKGTAATTTTTTGAGGCTCAAGTTCCTGTTCTAGTTGAGGTTTTCGTGGAACACGATTTGCAAAATATTCATGCTTCCCAATTTGTTGTGCATGCGTATTTTCAGTTACTGAGTTTGGCTGCGTGCTGTTTATTGCGTCCTCAACTTTTCCTACAATTTCTTTCAAGTTGTTAATGGTAAGTTAATTTGGTTTTAAAATTTTGTAAGTAAAACTATATTTAGGTGCCTTGCCTTTTTCAAATTGCTTAATAAATGTATTGTCATTCATGTCAGGGTCAAAGTCGTATGCTAAAGTTATTAAATCATAATAAAAATTTTTTTGACTTTCACTATTTGATTGTACTCGGTTCTGAAATTTATCTTCAAATGTCGTATCTTGTAAACCATCGCTGAATTTATTTGTGAAATGTTCTTTAATAGTTTCCCATGTGCTATTTGAATTATTTTTGACAAATCTTTCGTACCAGCGATTTGCAGCACCTTCTAAAAATGAACCGAAATATGCAATTTTTAGCTCTGTAGACCAACCGTTAGCAACAGCACTTCTTTCATAGTTCCTTAAGAACTCAACAGGATTTGAACTAGAAGGTGAATAAATTTGTGGACTAATGAATTGTGGAATTGCGGGTTTTTTCTCGCTAGCAAAGGTATCTGATATTGTTATATTGGACATGTCTTTGCTAATTTTAACAACGGTTGGCTTTTCAACTACTTTTTTACGAAATTTTTCAAAATTTGATTGAGTTTCCGTAGGTTTACTAGATTTAAAATTATCGTCTTCCGAAGGGGACTAAATATCTACTGCCTCATCACTAGGTGCCGTAGGGCTACGAACTAAACTTGTATTAGGACGAAACGGATTTTCGTGAACTTCAGTACTTCGCAATTGAGGCCTAAAATTATCCCACTCTTGTTTATCAATTTCTATTTGTAATTTCCAAAACATTAACAGAGGACATTTTTGTCAAATTACATTAAATGAGTCGAAAAWTTTTTAGCAAAAGCATATGATCTAGTCTATTGGCCGTACATGAGCAAATCTATAACCGATAACGTCGGTAATTGACATATTTGTTTAAGATTAAAAAATACACAGCAAAAAAGAAAATATAAACAATAGAGAACTTCCAAGTCAACCCTGGCAAATTGTAGCGACTGATCTATTTGAATAAAAGGTTTAAATTACTTACTTATAGTAAATTATTTTTTAAAATGCCCTGCATTATGTTTAACAAAAGACGGTATATCATCTTTAGTTGTGGACAAAAGTTTAAAGATATTTTAGCATAATATGGAAAACCTGGTCTAATATATTCTGCCACGGACACAAAGATTACAGGAGCAGAATTCCAAAATTTCTTTGCTGTTGTATCGTACGAATACCTAACAAGGTTGCTACAGAGCAGCGCAAAATCCGAGGATGATATCTTTTTATACGAGTTCCATATTTAGTTATGAATAGCCACTTCGGGTTTTGCGATGCTCAGTACCGCATGTATTTAAAGATTATTCGAAAACTTAATATATATCTAAGGTTTAAAAAGTGTTACTCAAAACTTAACAGTGGCGACGAGGATTATCGTGTAGAGTGCACAGTGTGTCAAAAAACACATTTGAGGCCAAAATTCCACAAGCAGAGGTCAAATTTTCAAAACTGGAAGTTACTTCGGCGGGACTTCTGGGTATGTCAAACTTATTCAATTCAAAGTCTCGGATTTTGTAGTTTTCCGAGAAGACTTCAGCAGTTCTTCAWCGCGAAATGTATAACAGATGAAGGACGGAAAAGAGATATTTTGTTAAATACGTTAAGCGAAGAGACGTATATACTATTACGCAACATTTGTGTACCGGAGTTCCCCGATACTAAAACCTACAAAGAATTAGTGGAGATTTTAGAGGTACATTTTAAGCCCGTAAAATCATACTTTTCAGAACGCCTGAAATTCCACTCTGCTAAAAAGGAGCCATAAGAAACAATAGCGGAAGCATCTGTGGATTTGGAAGAGAATAAAAAATTGTGATGCGAGATGTCTTTGTGGTTGGAATAGGTCAAGGTCCAATCATGGAAAGATTGTTTGAAGAAAATGCAGCAGATTACTCTACCCAAATTGTGTAAAATCGCAATGGCAAAGGAGTCAGCTTTGAGGGAACGGGAAGTTGCAGCCGCTAATAAGTGCGATAGCAGCAGTTCCTGTGGTTACTTCAAATCAAACCTTCCAGGTTCAACCCCGAAACCTCGAGCAACCCCAACAGCGTCAGCATCAGTCTAAGTACATCCAGAGCGCAGGCTTTTCGCGATCAATAGTAAGTGTAAATTAATGTTGTGGTCGAAAAAATCATAGAAGTGGCGAATGCCATTATCGTCATTATTCATGCCTTTGGTGCGGAAAAAAAGGGCCATTTGTCTCCGGTGTGCGGTGCTTTAGTTAGTAGGAATAATTTTTTAACCGAGCACAATTTTTCTGATAGTTTATCAAACGGCGATATTTTCAGTATTTAGTAGATCAAAAATATCCTCTTCCGCTGATTGAATATTTATTTGCGCAGTTGGAGGGTGGAACGAAGTTTTCACAGATTGATCTTTCTGAGGCTTATCAACAAGTTTTATTAACYGAAGAATCGCGCGAACTTGTGGTAATATCGACACACAAGGGGCTCTTTGCGTACACTCGCCTCCCCTATGGCGTAAAATGCGCTCCAGCAATTTTTCAAAATTTAATGGAACAGCTATTTTTAATGCCGGGAGTAGTGTTTTTTAGATGATATTCTTATCWCAKCTAAAAATGATTATGAGCATTTGAACCAATTAGAGGATGTTTTTAAGCGACTTCMAGAATGCKGCTTAAAAGTTAAACGTTCAAAATGTAAATTCTTTCAAGACAGTGTACAGTATTTGGGTCACAAAATTAACTAGGACGGGTCACATGCTTTGCAGGATAGAGTTTGGGCCATTAAAGTAATGTCTACATCGAAGAATATTACACAATTAAAATCTTTCCTTGGTTCTGCTTAGTTTTATTACAAGTTTTTGCAAAATGCTTTTCTAACTGTAAAGACCCACAAATGTCAAGTCATTCAATAGAATTAAACAATTACTTTGTGCACCCCCTGTTATAGCGTATTATGATCCAAACACATTAATAAAGCTAACAGTAGAAGTGGCGCGGTGATTAGTCACATATATCAGAATAATATAGAAAAACCAAAAGCGTTTGCCTCTCGAATTTTAAACAAAGCGAAACGGCAGTTTTCTCAAATTGAAAAAACAAGCGGCTGCAATTATTTATGGCATATAGGAATTTTATCAATAATTGTACGGAAAAAGTTTTTGTTTATAACGGAACATAAACCGTTATTAGCAATATTCGGATCTAAAAAAGGTTAGTCAATTTTTGCGGCAAATAGACTGCAAAGATGTACCCATATTCTTTCAGCATTTGATTTCGATATCCGGTATGTGAGTGGAAACCGGTGGAAACTGAAGAAAAACGCGAAAGTAAGACTTCTTATTTGGATTATTAAGCGAATTTAAGCGATTTTAAGCGAATTCGAACTTAATCATCCAAAGATTCGGTTCTAAGTAAAGTTTTATTTATTAAACTCTCCTGATCTTCAGCTTTATTTTACTCGTAATAATGAGTTATCAGTAGAACAAGGTCGTTTGATGTGGGGCTACAGAATTATCATTCCAAATAACCACTAGTAACTAATTATGGACACCAGCACTAATTGTAAAATTATCAACACAAATTAGCATTAATTGAACACGAATTGCTGGTGTCTTGAAAGAAAAATTACATTGGGTTGGTCCAACTTCACGCACCTAAGAATAAAGATAAAAGATAAAAAAGAAAAAAACAGTGTCGCAGAAGATTTCATAATTGACTGATTTGCCCAAACCCTCCAGCTGTTCCTGACAAGTTGATAATATTCCTTATGCAATAAAGACAGCCATCAAGAAAGGGTTTTTAAAAATTCAGCCGTATGAGCATGAGTAAAAAATGTGTTTCAGATTAAGAAGGTGAATATATATTATTATTTTTGTAATCCTTCTGAAGGATTACATTGTGCATCCAATATAAACAACAATTACAACAGCAGCAAGTACCACATCAAGCTATAATCATTGAGAAGAAGTGGATGCTGTTAAGGGCATTCAGGTTTAAAAAGATACAAATCTAACAAAAATTAAAATTAAATTGATCAAATAAATATTATATTATAACTAGCTGAAAGTAAGAAGCGCCAAATGTTTCACACTGTCGTTTGCTATAGATGATGGTTATAAAAAAAACCATCAGTGGATGCGCCAGCACGACGTCCTTTTATAATACTCTTTGCGGGGAATAAAATGAAATTAATATTATATTTTAATTTTTTAATGATTACAAAGTATTTTTATTCTTTACATCTACGACCAATACAAAAGTGAGGACGCCCTAGGAAGCCGGCAATAGACCAATGTCACTTGCGCAGATTGTCTCTAGGGACCATCTTTCTGCTTTTTCCTTTTCATTATGTCATTCTCTTGTCAGGTAAATTTCATACATTTCTCAATGACAGTAATACCCAAAATGTACAAATGTTTGTGCGCAAAGACGTCATAAATGGACACCCACAAAGTCTTTCTGGGCTAAGCCGGTCATGTTCTAATTCCACATAGAAAAAAAATGTTTCAGACGAAGTGATGCTGCAGTGTGCCCACAAGCACATATATACTATTCCATCAGCTTAGTAAATAAACGGTGGAGAAGGATCGCATTGGACCCTCATTTGTGGAAGCATATTGCAGTGGGAGACAATATAATGACAGAATATTAGGCAAGTGGGTTAAGTCAGCATCCAGTTTGAAGAACTTGATTGTATGGAACAGAAATGACGCAAACATAATTACTGAAAACGCATCGAAGTACGCCAAGCAATTAGAAAGCATAGAAATGCACAATTGCTGAGGTTCAGAAGCCTCACCAATTATCTACAGTAAGCATTCATGTAATTTGGTTAAACGGTGTCTCAAATTGTCAGAACTTATATTCAATAAGGTAAAGTTAAACTCACGTAATTTTTTTAAACTTAAGGACAGGGCATAATATAGGGTGGAGGAAGGATTCTCAAACACCGTTGTTATATAGAACCTATTTCCCACAAACAATGCGATGCTTTATTTGAATCAATTTTGTAATAACGACCTTATATAGAATATTATATGTGATGATGTCTACGTTGTTGCGAAAAGTGATTATTGCGAAAAGAATTACGTCGCTACAATAACTCTTGTGACATTATGTGAAAATTAGTCTGTATAACACGTAGAAAGGGAAATGTACTCCGTATATCCAAATAAGGAAATGCCTTGAAGAAAGGCAATAAATGTGAACATATTATATTTTTATCGCAATGATTACGATGTAATTTTCTCTTTACAGCTAGCGCAAATTGCCTCTAGAGATGATCTTTCTGCTTTTTCCATGTCATAATGTCATTCTCTTGTCAGGTAAATTTCATACAAATTCTCAATGACAGTAATATCCAAATTAACAAAATTTACAAATGTTTGTGCGCGAAGTCGTCGTAAATGTATACCGACAACGTCTTTCTGGCTTAAACCGGTCATGTCGCAATTCCACGTAGAGAAAAATGTTCCAGACGAAGTGATGGTGCAGATATTTTCTTACATCCCACAAGAACATTTATACTATTCCATCAGCTTAGTAAATAAGCTATGAGGAAGGATCGCATTGGAACCKTATTTGTGGAAGCATATTGCAGTGGGAGACAATATACCGACAGACACATTAGGCGAGTGGATTAAGTCAGCATCCAGTTTGAATAACTTGATTGTATGGAACAGAAATGACGCAATCATAATTACTGAAAACACGTCGAAGTACGCTAAACAATTAGAAAGCATAGAAATACACAATTGCTGGGATTCAGAAGCCTCACCAATTATCTACAGTAAGCATTTGTGTAGTTTGGCTAACCGCTGTCTCAAATTGTCAGAACTTATATTCAATAAGGTGAACTTTCCCTCACGCAAATTTTTTAAACTTCTTGTAAGGATAGGGCATAATACCGCAGGAGGGAGGATTCTCAAACACCGTTGTTATATAGGACCTATTTCCCACAAACAATGCTATGCTTTATTTGAAGCAATTTGTAATAGCGACCGTACGTTATTGCGAAAAGAATTACGTCACTACAATAACTTGTGACATTATGTGAAAGTTAGTATGTATAACACGTAGGAAGGGAAATGTACTCCTACCCTTTATCCTGAATCTGCTTTTTTAACCACATAAATAACATTGCAACACTTTCGTTGACTATTAATCTAAATTTTAACAAAATGAATTATTCAGCCAACTTTCCCGTAAGAAGTAATGCAAAAATCATTATATGCACTTTTGTTGTATGAAAGATGCTAAATATGTTGATCCAGTTTCTCATATCTATTTTAAGTTAGAATCAACTCTGCAATTAAAATCTAAGCCAGTCACGTACCTCAATTTAAGTGGTAACGGTTACTGGGTTGATTTGAGCTAACATTAACTTTAACAAAGAGAAGAGAAACCGGCCGTTATTTTTAGTGGAGTTATCCGTAATCCGTAGATCGAACGATGGCGTTAATTATACTATGTAGGTATTTTCAGTCACGTTAACGCCTGGAGCTTAATATTTAAAGGCTTTTGTGAGAACAACACGCAAGAAACGTTTTAATCTATTTTAAACCAAAGTTTCCAGAAATAAACGGTTGGTTCAAATTATCCTAAAAATCGTAAAAAATGCTTCTAGATCGGTAGAATGGTAGATAGGGTCCAAAATCCGTAGACCTACAGAAAAATCGGTAGAATGGGCAGCACTGCGCTAGCGCAATGCACCTAGTTTAAGATCTGAATCAACAGAGGGCATTGGTGAAAATAAAATAAGGATGGTGGTTCAAATTGTTTGCACTGAATTGCATATTACGATACAATCAAAATAATTAATAGCAAATATAGAGGAAGTATATTGTTTTCTATACATTATATAGGTTATAGAATATTTCACATTATACGACGACTATTTATCTACTCTAAAACAAACTGTAGATGGATCAATTATGTTGTTGCTACAGCTTGTCAGTGCAATTCGCTTTAGGACTGAAAATCCTATTCTTTTATTATATGATAACCATGCGAGCATCCGACACATCTCTTATCTAATGTTATAAGTATGATTACTTCCACTAAGGAAATGATGCTTAGCAAACGATTCTGAAGCGTCCGTGTTTTATGCCAGCTGTAGTGTTTAGGAGCGCAATAAACTACCTCCCGTATTAACTGAACTGTTTTAATTGTAAATTAACATCCTTTACTAGAAAACGACTACCCTACTATTTTGGTTTGAAGTCTTCCTCAGAAGAAGCTGACAAATCCCTTGGCACAACCAGAAATTATTCTTTAATGATGCCCACACTTCCTCTTAGACACAAAATTAGGTCAGTGTCTAGTTTGATGGATCGGCATGAAGGTGTCAACTGCGACTGTTGCCTCAATGGCAAGTTTAGAGAAAAACACTGTAAATGCCTTGTTTGTTTCGATTACGACCTCTCGTCGACTTGCCATAAAGAGAAACTGACATTAATAACCCACACTAAAGTACTGCATGGACCAAGTTACACCACTTTGTTCTTGCATATCCATTTTGTGGCAAAATGCGACTCACGGAAGACAGGCTTGTGCATAACAATTTGCAACATCCAAGGAGGATATCCAAACTATGTAATTTACGATCTGGCACGATATCTTCAAACGGTACATAACAATACTCCCAGAAAAAAACCTCAGCCATGTTTTTGAATTCCGCCTAAATACCGATGAGCATAGCTGAATCTTCCATTTTTATTCTCTCAGACCCAATTACGACAGAATATCTCCAATAGGCAAAGCCGCACTACGCCGCGATACTGTCGCACCCTGGGGTTTAGGGTGCGCGCTGTTTGCGTTGTCGAAGATTGCAACCTGTAGTAAAACTTGGGACAAGGACAGGAGTGATACGACTTAGGTCGTTTTAACATAAACATTTATTAACGACATAAAACTAAATCTGTAAAATAAACACAGGTACATAAAGTAAGTAATAAAACATTAAAAAAGATAAAAGTAATCAAACAAACATTGTCGGAACTTACATTGTTGCTTGAGGGTCAGCTCCTACCTGGGGGTCTTCGAGTCTAAGTATTAGACTGACTTATGATTGATTATTTGCACTATTTATACTAGAATAAGCACATACGTCACATAGATCGTACGACGCGTAAACTGCTGAACTAGCGCATAACCCGCCGTTCACGGGACGTGCATCGAACATAAAAATGCTGATACTGACGTTAACAATGAAGTGAACTAAGAATTAGAGTTGACTTGAATAGAAATAATAAATTTGGAAAATATTCTCTGTTTGACAATACGATTAACTCATTTGCCGGCGTAAATTATAAAATAACCTTTTCTAATGAAAAACGTCATCTTATTAAAAACTGATTTAGCGAACTTCGATATACATTGATAAAAACTTTACTTAGCTCGATATCACCTACCTATTTACCGGTGATGGTCCATCCAATTTGCAAAACATTTTGAGTGGTAAACATGCTATAAAGCGAACTAAACTTGACCAAGCAGCTTTATTTATATAAAAGAAATGCTGGAAAATTCGAACATAAACTAGAGTATTAAATAAGTAAAACAAGAGGTAAATTTACTGAAATAGGCGACAGATGGTATTTGAAGAGTATTGACTGCGAAGTGTAGGAAGATGAAGTTCGGGTGAAATCTGTATATTCTATGTACTAAGCGTAACTAACTTTCTAGAATAATGACATTAAGGCTTTAGTTTTTTAATTCGGCAGCTTGTCAACACAATTTAATTTGTTTTAGAATCCCAAGGCCTCGATACTTCATCCTATGCATGTGCAACTAGCACTGGTACCAACCAACATGACATCATATGTATCAATGTTTGTGGGTAAGAATTTTATAGAGACATAATTTTTAATCTTGTCAATGAAATTTACATGTAATTTTTATAAATTTTATATGTTTTCTAATTTATTTGTTTATTTATTTTATCTATTTAAGCTAAAATTAAATGACTTGAAAATTTTTTTATATATCTGCCTGAAGATGAGGTAGGTTTTTAATATCAAAAGTTATTATTCAGAACAAAATTTATCATTTCTAAAAAGAGATTTCTAAATATTCTTATACATTTTTCACTACTTAAAGAAATGATATGAATCGTCTCTGATGTGACCGTAAGGAAACCAGCGGTTCTGATCGACGCCGGAATCCACGGAAATGAATAGATGCGCAGACTCCGCTCTGTTTATTATTCACTATCCAACGCATTCATATTACCGGTATGTCTTGAGCTGTTTTGACTACTACGTAATTCCCCAGCTTAATCCTAATGGCTACGACCACGAGTACTCGTACAAGTACCGCTTTTGGAGAAAAAGCTGATTCGAAACAACATCTGTGAAATGGAATCAAATGGAGAGGAAATAAATAGAAATCTTTCATACGGATACGGTCCGAGCTCCAGCAGCAGTTGCGGTAAGTAAAGCCCGCTGTACAGAGACACAAGACTATTGAGTGAGCCTGAAGGTCAAAGCCTGGATTACCCAATACCCAATGCGAAGATACAGAAACTATATCAAACTGTACATATCGCCTCATAAGTATTTAAACTGTATGATATATCCTTAGAGATTTCGAAATATACGTTTATCGGATGTGGATTTATTGAAAACTATTGGAAGTTCCACGGCGAAACTAATGTATCTAGCGTCGGAAAACGACGCCGATCATGCAAAAGGCAGGCATAAGATAAAATTCGTGTATACACCATCGAGGTGCAGAGCAGTGCGTTAGAAATTGTGTCGGGATCACAGAAATTTCTATCAAAGCGCAAGAGGTAATAATTGGAGTGAAAGCTATAACGCTATATGTCTGCGACTGGACTGGAGTTATTAGCATTTATTTCACAGCAGACAAATGTGCCCAGGTTTTGCATATAATGCAATACGTGCACAGGAGGATTAGGTTTAGAAACCAACAGAAATAAATATTAAAATAAGTATTCCGTAGAAGGTGTGATGTATATAGGTACGGGTTATTCCAGCATGCCCAAATTGCACAAAACGTGGTTACCCGGACCACCTGGTCCTAGAGATGACCATTGTCTTGTTTCTTTTTTTTTCAAACTAGAAAAATTACGTCAGTGCAATAAATCTTGTAATATTATGTAAAAATTCGTCTGCGGAAGGGAAATGTACTCCGTATATCGAAATAAAGAGATGCCTTGAAAAAAGGAAATAAGATAAAATTATATTATATTTTTATTTTAATGGTTACTATGCATTTTTTTCGTTACATCTAGGACCAAAGTAACAACGGAGAGGCGTCAGGATGGCTGCAACAGATCGATGTCAACTTCGCATATTATCCTAGAGGTGACCCATTGTCTTGTTTCCTTTTTTTTTCAAAATAGAAAAATTTCCCCACTGCAATAAATGTTGTAACATTATGCTAAAATTTGTCTGTGTAATGCGTCGGAAGGGAAATGTACTACGTATATCCAAATAAAGAGCTATCTTGCAAAAAGGATATAAAATGAAATTATATTATATTCTAATCTTAACGATTACGATACATTTTTTCTTTGCAACAACGAGGAGGCGTTCAGAAGGCTGCAACAGACTGACGTCTTCGTGCTCCCAGATTATTCTTGAGACAACGTTTCTGTTTCTTTTTCATAAACGAAAAATTACGTCAGAGTAATAAATCTTGTAACATCATGTGAAAATCGTCTGTGTAATACGTCGGAAGGGAAATGTACTTCGTACATCCAAATAAACAGATACCTTGAAAAAAGGAAATAAGATGAAGTTATATATTTATTTTAATGGTTACTATGCATTTTTTTTACATCTAGGACCAAAGCAACAACGGGGAGGCGTTAGAATGGTTGCAACAGATTGATGTCAAGTTTGCATATTATCCTAGAGATGACCGTTGTCTTTTTCCTTTTTTTTCAAAATAGAAAAATTACGGCAGTGCAAAATATATTGTAATGTTATGTAAAAATTCGTCTGTAGCTTTCTATCTGTATAAATGTTTACAAAAAATAGCTCAAATGCTCTGGGTTAGGTGACAAGTTGCCCAGATATAACTATTTACTGTTCCCGTCTGCTTCAGAACTTGAATAACTTACTAAACAACTGGGAAGGTCGGTTTACCAAAGCTGAACTGTTTTTTATGAATATGCTTGTAGTGTGTACAAGCGACACGTGGTTTTCTTTTGATGTTTTTATTAACTTACTGAAGCGTTTTAAAATATTCAAACAATGAAAGGGCTCTAACATAAATACATTTACGACCAGTTGCATAAAGCGTGGTTAACCAGACCACCTGGTTAACCCGAGGTCAAAAGTAATGGGGTATAAGACACTTTTCTGGAAAAATATGTTTTGKGAAGCTAAAGGTATGCCAATGCTAAATCCAAAATATTTCTTTCGTCTGTGGAGTTTKAATGCCCTGAAAAAAYTATTGCAAATTGGCGGGMGACAACGCCCTTTTTTAAACGCGGCCATCATCATGACGTATGTACTGGTCGAACGTTTGACAACAGAGAAAGGCAATCAGCTGACGGACGAAAGTGCACGTGTTTGTGTTTGGTTATGTATTATAGTACTCGCAGATTTTGCTATTTGTTATTTGATGTTGTGATCAATACGCGGTAAGCTGCTMGAATCAGTCKTTATGCTTCCTGATGATATTTTGMCTACAAACTGAGAAATGGTATTAATACACCCAGTTTTCGACAACTCTAAAGTACCCATTAGTTTAGGTTATGTTTACATAAACATACGACCATGTAAATAAACTTGGYAAGGACATACAATGATGCCCTTCAGATTTGTATTTGTTACAAACTATTCGTATGTAACTTTTTTTAAATAACTGATGGTTGTATTAGTATAGTAGAGCAAAATAGAAACATTGTAAGTGATTGTCTTGTTCAGTTTCAATAGTTGTCTTATACCCCATTGTCGTGAAAATGTTTCTTTTAAATGTTCCTTATTGGTGCCACACGTGCCGAAGATTGGAGAGGATTTATATAGTAGTGCACCCTAAAAGCACCTGTCGCGATAGAAGTAAAATCGCATTTCGCAACGACACAACAGGATCAGCAGAGACGACAATAGTAGAAACGAACGGAAACTAGAACTAATGGAATTGATGAAAATTAAAAGGATTTCATAAAAATGAATTCTCTTTATAGTTTAACAAATCCCTAGAATATTTGACGCCTGTTGAAGTGTTTAGGGTTTGATGAGCAGTTACCACCATATCCATTTCACCTAATTTTGTAATTTTAATAATCTGCCCGGTTGCGCAACAGATACAATTTCTACAATATCTTTAAACTACCCACAACACCAAACAATAATCTATTAATTAAAAAAGGGGCTATCTTTTATATAGAATCCCCCACTTTCTTTTTGATGTCTGGAACCGTGGCATAATCGACTTTCCCTAACGCATGCTTTCAGACAATTATTTTGTTATTGTTATTGCTACTGGTATTGCCATTGTCATTGATGTTGCTGTTGTTATTGTTATAGTTATCCCCGAACAGCTGGCCAAGGAGAAGTTCGCAGCGACGGATACATAGTTGAATTGAGTGAATAACTGGGCATCTGAAAAATATGCGCGTCGAATAATGTAGGTTGTTGAGGACTTTTCTTTCCTGGAGAAAGAAATCCATACAGTAATCCCGGTAGAAGTTATTCTCTAACAACAAAAAGTAAAGCAGTGCTAGTTAACTAACCCCGAGGTTAATAAGTAATTGTTACGAATATGCTTCCTATTAAGTGTTTCTTAATGGTGTTACCCTTGCCGAAGACTGGCGAGTATTTATGTAGTTGTGCGCCTTATGGCCAACAGTCGAGAGAGAAGTAAAATCGCATTTCACGGCGACACAACAGCAACATAAGAAGCGACAATAGCAGAAGGAAAACGACGGATGAGCGGCAGAAAGCAATAATTGGTAAGCCGACGCTGTAAATTTTAATCTGGGAAATTAATCAGGGAAACAAGCGTTTAAATGGGGTGAGCTAGAGAAATACATGTATTTTCCAAGCACCGAAACCAAGTGAAACTAGAACTAATGGAATAGGTGCAGATTAAATAGACTTTATAATAAAAGAATTCTCTCCACAAATTACTTGGACAAAAGTTAAGTAACAAATGGAAGATACTATAATAACCTACAAGTTTTACATCATTTTGATTTTTCACTCTGACAATAAGAGGTAGCGATGGGCATAAGTAATTATTTTCTACGTTAGGTTTAAATATTTTCGTATGTATAGTGAAAACTGGCGACATTAAAATAACAATAATTTTGTGCGCGAAGACGTCGTAAATAGATACTGGCAACGTCTTTCTGGCCTAAGCTGGTCATGTCGCAATTCCACTTAGAGAAAAATGTTCCAGACGAAGTGATGCTGCAGATATTTTCTTACATCCCACAAGAACATTTATACTATTCCATCAGCTTAATAAATAAGCGATGAGGAAGCAAGGATCGCATTGGACCCTCATCTGTGTAAGCATATTGCAGTGGGAGACAATATACCGACAGACACACTAGGCGAGTGGATTAAGTCAGCATCCAGTTTGAATAACTTGATTGTATGGAACAATTAGAAAGAATAGAAAAATGCACAATTGCTGGGGTTCAGAGGCCTCACCAATTATCTACAGTAAGCAATTATGTAATTTGGCTAACCGCTGTCCCAAATTGTCAGAACTTATATTCAATAAGGTGAACTTTTATTCGCGTAATTTGTTTAAACTTCTTGCAAGGACATGGCATAACACCGCAGAAGGGAAGATTCCCAAACACCGTTGTTATATAAGACCTATTTCCCACAAACAATGCGATGCTTTATTTGAAGCAATTTGTAATAACGACTTATACAGAATATTTTATGTGATGATGACTACATTATTACGAAAAGAATTACGTCACTACAATAACTCTTGTAACATTATGTGAAAATGAGTCTATATAATACGTAGGAAGGAAAATGTACTCCTGCCGTTTATCCTGTATTTGCTTTTATAACCAAATAAATAACATTGCAACACTTTCGTTGACTATTTATCTAAATTTAAATAAAATGCATTATTCAGCTGACTTTCCTGTAAGACGTAATGCAAAAATCATTCTAAGCATTTTTGTTGTATGAAAGATGCTAAATACGTTGAGCCAGTTTCTTATATCTATTTTAAGTTAAAATCAACTCTGTAATTAAAATCTAAGCCAGTCACGTACCTCAATTTTAGTGGTAACGGTTACTGGGTTGATTTTGGCTAACATTAACTTTAACAAAGAGAGGAGAAACCGGCCGTTATTTTTAGTTTCCCTAATCCGTAGACCGGAAGATGGCGTTAATTATACTATGTAGGTATTTTCAGTCACATTAACAACGACTTGAGCTTAATATTTAAAGGCTTTCGTGAGAACAAAAAAGACTTGTGCTTATTACGGTTTGGTAAATATACACGCAAGAAATGTTTTATTCTATTTCAAATCAAAATTTCCAGAAATAATGGGTGATTCAAATTATCCTAAAAATCGTAAAAAAACACTTCTACATCGGTAGAATGGTAGATAGGGTCCAAAATCCGTAGACCTACAGAAAAATCTGTAGAAGGGGYAGCACTGGGCTAGCGCGATGCACCTAGTCTAATGTATGAATCAACAGAGCGCATTGATGAAAATAAAATAAGGATGGTGGTTCAAATTGTTTGCACTGAATTGTATATTACGATACAATCAAAATAATTAATAGCAAATATAGAAGAAGTACCTATATTGTTTTATACATTATATAGGTTGTAGAATACTTCACATTATTGGACCACTATTTATCTGCTCTAAAACAAACTGTAGATGGATCAACTATGTTATTGCTACATCTTGTCAGTGCAATTTGCTTTAGGACCTGAAAATCCTATTCTTTTAGTATATGATGACCATGAGAGCATCCGACACATCTCTTATCTAATGTTATAGGTACGATTACTTTCTCTCGGGAAAGGATGCCTAACAAACGATTCGGAAGCGTCTGTGTTTT
>QCXZ01000072.1:0-20632 GCA_025024175.1 Rhyzopertha dominica
AACATAATTCAGAATAACTCTATAAGCCTACTAAGGCAGAAATCAAGAGGCAGCAATATATAAGGTAACAATGCCGTAGTAAAACGCAATAAACGCTGGGCTGTATTCGGTTTACAATATATCATGGATTGTACACAGTACCAGTAACACAAATGCTCTGACATCTTATGTATTTCTATTGAAATATTGTAAATTCATATCCCACCCAATGTATAAGTGCTATGTATGCTTCAATGTATACCTACATTCATATCTTGAATATAACATATATTGTTATGCTGCAGAAAGAGCAATGAGTGATATACCGCTATTATAAATTTTACTCTATCAACATAAACGAAAAAAGTACTCATAAAACAGAAGTAGCAACAAAGGTAGTTGTAGCAGCAATGGATAGTGTGCCGTATGCGACAGACGCCATGGGTTGTACTGTACGAAAAATTGCAGAATACCAATTAAACATAACTCAATATCCTATTTATTTCTACTGCAAATATTGTTTGTGGCAGCTGCAAGAGCAGCGGTGTGAACAACAGCAACAGCGGCATTAACTACAGCAGTGGAAGTAACAGAAACACCAACAAAAGAAGCGACAAGAGTAGAAGCAAAGCACGATGGTTGCTGTGCCGTATGCTGCACGTATCATGGATTATGTCGTATAAGAAATCGCAAAGTACCAATAAAACAAACACTTTATATATTTGTATTAGAGATCGTAGGTTCATATCCGACCAAATGCATGGCTGCTATGTATGTTTCAGTGTACCTAAGATATTTTGAATATGAAAATGTTTTGTTTCTTAAAACATAAAAGGATGGCTCTGCCTGCTGTCTAAATTTTACTGTATCAACAAGAAACTTATCGTATGTAGAAAAAGCAACAAAGGKAGATCCAGTAGCAACAAAKGGCTTATATACTGTACAACAAAATCTCATAAKACCAATAAAACAGAACGCAACATATCGACAACAGCAATAGAAGCAAGTGACATTATAATCCACWGAATTGTTCAAGAAGTCACACTTACATAACATACATGAAAATCTTAGGAATTGTATAGCTGGTCTAATATGCATAAGGATACAATAATGTTTTCTTTCTCTTGGAAACATTCACATTACCTCGAATGCATAGATGCTATGAAGGTACTTGCTTATTATTAATATAAAAAAAATGTAATAAATAATATATACTTGACACATGACTAATGCGAAATGCTGGCCGGAGAATTCAACAAACCCTGAATTCTCCCAGAGATATGAGTGAAAAGGAAAGATAATTTATAACAAGAAGCGGTACAATTGCCTGGAAGAGAATTGTGCTGTACTTATTTAATTCATAGGACCATTCTGACTACGCTCCTGATACCTTTTATTAATCGTATGAAGTAAACATAGTGGAATTATCTGATGACAAAGCCACAGAATAGCTATTTTAAACAATCTCCATGGTAGCCAAATGACGAGGAATTCGATGATCGGCTGGAAGAGAACTGAACTCTACATACGTAGCTCATGCTAATTTCTTGATGACGACTACACAAATGGAAAAAACTGTTGATAACCGAATATATATAAATATAATGACTTATAAATACAAATATATGGTATGTCTATACCTTGTTATCCACTAAGCACAATCTACCTAATGGCAAAAATGATACCGTACTATAGCGTAAATTAAACACTGATATTCCTTATACCACACACTCATCAATACTAAATTTTTTATTCACAAAATAATGCTTTCCCATTCACAGGTTATATTCCTATTAGATTTTTTTCTTGGTTCGCCTATAGTTAATTTATATGATTGCTAAACCGCACGCCCAACTCAGCATCAGCTATCCCTTATAAAAAAGTCACGAACAAGAAATTTTTGGTTCACAAAAGGATGGTTTCCCATTCAGAGGCTGTATTCCTATTAGATTTTTTATGATTCGCCTGTAGCTAAACTTATACGATTGTTAAACCGCATGCCCAACTCAGCATCATCAGCAACAGCCATAGCAGCGACAGCAGCTACAGTACAACGGAAACCCTTTCGATGACGGTATTACATAACGAAATACTTCATGTCCTAGATGATAGTTGGATAATTATAGTGTGGCTCAGCAAAAGCGTTTTGAATTGAGTGTCATAACCATTTTATTGGTTAGATTAGTCATACAGTAAATTTTTTCTCC
Organism: Rhyzopertha dominica; assembly: GCA_025024175.1. NCBI lineage: Eukaryota > Metazoa > Arthropoda > Insecta > Coleoptera > Bostrichidae > Rhyzopertha > Rhyzopertha dominica. The sequence continues at coordinate 2,187 of QCXZ01000072.1, forward strand.
TACAGTTAAGTTTTATGAATGCTAAACCATGTAATCTGTTCAACGCCAGCAAGAACAGTAACATCACGCATAAGTTACAAACAACCACACCAGCAGTACAAAACAAACCCTTCCAGTTAGGGTTAGTAGATAAGCAACTCATTATCAATATTTTGTCGAACTAATTACTCAATAAAACGTAACATCCCAAGAAGACCACAATTTATTAACTGAATTGTGAATGCAACCCGGCATATTGCATTAAAATAGTTATAAATCCAACTAGAACAAAAAAGAACAATTAAACTCGGCAAATAAATGTAATGAATGAACTGATTTCTGTATGTACTTATTTTATTCTCCTGTCAAATTTAATGAATGCTAAACCACATGGTCGGTTCAACACCAGCAACAACAGTAACATCACGCATAAGTTACAAACAACGACACCAGCAGTACCAAAACAAATCCTTCGAGCGAAGGTTAGAAGGTATACGATACCTCAATATCAGTATTTTGTAGAACTACTTAATAAAGCGTAACTGCTCAAGAAGAAGACCACAATCTATTTAACTTGAAAGCAAGAAGCATCAAATATTTAACTGTTGACAGCTAGTTGATGATTTATAGCAAAATTGATAATATCTTAATACACAAAAGCATATTGTTCCATTCTGAAGTTTGATTTCTGTAGGTACTTTTTTATTCTACTACTGTCAAATTGTATGAATGCTAAACCACATGGCTAAATCAGCACCAGCGGCTACAGTAGCATCCCCCATAAATTACAAATAACCTCACCAGCAGTACCAAAACAAACCCTTCGAGCGAAGGTTAGTAAATGAGTCATAAATGATTATCAGTATTTTGTAGAACTACCCAATAAATAGTTCTGTGGGCACTTTTTTTATTCTACTACTATCAGATTTTATGAATGCTTAACTACATGATCGGTTTAACACCAACAACAAGTAGCATCACGCATAAGTTATAAACAGCTACACCAGTAGTAGCAAGACAAACCCTTGGAATGAAGGTTAGTATATATAAAACTCATTATCAGTATTTTTGTCGAACTACTCAATAAAAGGTAGCATCTCGAGAAGAAGACTACAACTTATTAAGAGAATTGTGAACGCAACCCACCAAATTGCTTTAAAATGGTATAAATCCAATTATACCGAAAAATACTATTAAACTCAACAAATAAATACTGTAGTGAAGACTGCTTCAAAGCAAGACGCATCAAATATTTAACTGTCGTCAGCTAGTTAATGATTTATAGGAAAATTAGGTAAATCTTTATTCACTAAAGGATACTGTTCCATTCAGAAATTTGATTTCTGTAGGTACTTCTTTTTATTCTACTACTGTCAAATCTTATGAATGCTGCACCAGCGGCAACAGTAGCCTCACGCATAAACTGTAAACAACTACACCACCAGTACCAAAACAAACCCTTAGAGTGAAGGAAAAAACGTAACAGCTCATGAAGAAGCCCACAATTTATTTAACTGAATTGTGAACACATCCCACTATATTGCTTTAAAATCCTACTCGAACAAAAATTATAATTAAACTCAACAAATAAATATTATGGAGGCTGCTTCAAAGCAAGACACATCAAAAATGTACTGTCGTCAGCTAGTTGATGATTTATAGCAAAATTGATATTTTATTTCAAAAGATGATATTGTTCCATTCAGAAATTGGATTTCTGTTAGGTACTTTTTTTTATTCTCCTACTATCAAATTTATACGAACACTAAACCACATGACCAGTTCAACACTAGCAGCAACAGTAGTAGTGGCAGTAGTAAATCACCAATAACAACACCAGTAGTACCAAACTAAACCCTTGGTATGCAAAATAGTACATTTACAATAAATCGTTATCAGTATTTTGTAGTAACGCTCAATAAAGCGTAACAACTCAAAGAGAAAGACCACAATTTTATTGAATGGAGAACACAACCAAATGTTTCGCTTGTTAAAAGGCAGTACGGAAAAAGCTATACCAATCAACAAACCAGCATCAAGATGTCAAGAAACCAGTGTTTGCTTTTAATAAAACAGCTAGTATAATACTATACTGTCAAATTATAATGCATTATAGCATAAGTTTGCAGTATCCAAAACATGGAGCAAAACGAATCATTTTCCTTGCAACGCTGGAATGACAGAAATGATACCAATCGAAAAATCAAATGAATGGCAACTACCTACCAACAACTATTATACGTTTATAAAGGGCCAAAAATTCCCCTTTTCTGGAAATCGGTACCACGTGAAACAAAATAAAATGGAAACCAATCATGGCATGCTTCAGAGAAGCTTAAAAAATTGAAAATATTTGCAAAAACCAGAGTGTAGGAACGAAGACATCAAAGGAACGAAATCGTAAAGTAAATCCCTTTAAATAGTGGGCCAATCCCAGGCGCCATATCTGAAACAAAAGAGAAAACTATTAGTGACAGAAGAAAACAGAAGAAACTTCTGCTAGAATAATAACATGTTTATATCACATGTAAAATAATACACCGTTTATTATCCAGTAAACTATAATGGATAATAGATATATGACACAGTAACGGCATTGCAAAAAAACTCAAAAACATAATAATAATAGCTTTATTTGCTCAACATAAATTAAATCCATTTACAGAATAATAACTACGTATACATCAAAAGAAATAACATAGCAAATTGCAAAAATTTATTAATGCTCCAAAGACAGTATAAACACCGCTGCAAATTGAATCAATAGTTTATAATAGGTTATTCAACTTGTGACGTCAAGTGTCATGTAAACATTACCGAGGAGCGTGCTGTTTAATGGTGTAGTATCATTCTTGTATTGGAAAAGCTTTTGTGTGATGTTTATTGAAAGGACGGCGTAAGAGGTCGCACCAAAGAATGATTTGTGTAGTTTTACAAGCATCTATTATGTATGGAAAACAACAGGTGTTGTTTTGTACATGGCTGTAAGAGTACTTCAGTCAGTACCGCTAAAAAAATTCTTGTAACTGTTCCTCAAGATTATCAGCGTATGAAAATGTGGTATAAGACCGCTAGACGTGATATGCCGAAATCGCGAAGTTTGTTTTTCTGTTGTGAAGATCATCTTAATTCTTACTGTAAGTTTTATTCTTTTTGGGTTTATAAGTGTACCACCTTTTAGTTTCCATTTAGTTATAGCTTGAAGAAGATATGGAAAATTAGATGCGTTTTAAGTTGATAGAGGGAAATGTTATAATAAAGAAAGACTTTGTTCCCCATATATTCGATTGTTAGCCAGATCGGAAACGAACCGCAAGAGCCCCGAAAATAAATGGCAATTTATATTTATTCTTCTGACCTCTATAATAAATGTCAAGTTTTGGGTACATTGTTGATTCTTACATTTTTATGTTTACAAATAGCATGTTTCCAACAACCCATTGTGATCAAATTTTCAATGCTACGTTGATTTGATAAACAGTTCACTTACGCTGTTGCTTTTACTTATCTCCGCCGCGTTGAACCGCTCGTCGTTGTTCCATAACAATGAAAATGCCTTCAAAAGTCATAACTCATAAGTACTTCACCTTTTCTTGGCGTATTTTAATTCGCTTGTCACAAAATGAACGCAAACAACAAACTGATAAATTGACGGGCTGAGGCTGACGCGTGACGCGCTGMCCCCAGATGTAAACAAACGGCCATTTACATGACACCTGACGTCACGGCCAATATGTTCGCGTTTTGGCGGTCCCTTTAAAGATTCACATTTTTAACATTAAAAATACATCTTGCGATCCACATTTTCGAATTTATAAGCYGTCACAGCTGTTTTGCGGATTAGACGCTACCGATTAGTATGCAATTTAATAAAATATAAATACATGGCAAATACCCAATTGCACTCATGCAGTCATTTCAGTGTAGTATCATCTGCATACCTAATGATTTCATTTTCAGGTATGGCACCGAGAGATTGTTCATGTAGGGTACAAAGAGTGCAGGCCCTAGTAATGGTACACCTAAAGTTATTTTTTCGGAGAGAATACGATTAAGTCGTACGACTGAATTTTTTGCAGCAATATGTGGTGGTCCGTGCAGTCAAATGCTCTGCTCTGATCCAAATACGATAATTTTACTACTTGTTCTCTTTCTAATACTCGTAGTTTCCTCATATCATTATCATATCTGTCAGGGTGGATAAAATGTAGTGGCAATTTCAAACCTAAATTAGTCCTGCATACGGGTGAATATAATGAATAATATACACTAGTACATTTACTGGGTAGGTTTAAAATTTCAGCTGCAATAGCAAATTAAAATCACTGTTACTGTGCAACAGGTTATACAGAAAAGTTAAAGAAAACACTCCAATATAAAAGTGTAACTTATTTTCGTGTTTGTATGTTGCTCATCAGTTCTATACAGGGTGATCTATAAGCTCTATTCCAAATTTATTCTAAGTATAAGATATTATATGAACGTATGTCCTTATTCTTTTAGTTTAGAAGTTATAAGCATTTACATTATTTATGTTAAAAATTTTATGCAATTGGAAATTCCCCAGTTACATTTGAATCATTGTTTGCAAATTTGCCTAATTTGGCTTTAAATGATTACTTAATTGTCAAATCCATACTTATTTGTCAAAATCAAAAAGGTTTTTCTAAGTTAACAATTATGTATGAGTTTTCGACTGCGGAATATGCGGACATTATTTACACCTATGGATTAAGTAATGATAATACTCGACGTGCAACACGAGAATTTGGACGTAAATTTCTAAATCGACACCGACCTACTAGGTCAGTTTTTAGTGCATCATTTCGCTGACTTAAAGAAACGGGTCATCCGACACCGCGACGTGTTCGTCCCCATGAAATACATCTACAAAATGAAGAAAACGCTGTAAATGCTATTTTGAAGAACCCTTCACTTAGTACTCGCCGGCTAACAAATCAATTACAGTTGTACAAAATTTTGTGTGGCGAACCTTAGATAAAGAGGTCTTACATCCGTATCATCATCAAAGTGTATAAGCACTGCATCCTGAAGATAACCAGCAGCGATTAGAATTTTGTCAATGGATTCTTCAGCAATATGCACGTAACTCTAATTTTATTACATTTCCTTTTGGTCAGATGAACCATGCTTTACTAGGGATGACATAACAGACTTCCATAATGAAATCTCTATGCCATCAGAACCAGGCGATTTCAGCGACGTTGAATGGATCAGAAAAAAGCTGATAAACGACATATTTTTGAATATTCAGTAGCTCAAGACTGGATAGGAGTACAAAACTAGCTACAAAAACTGAATTTAAATAACAAATAAACTGTTAATAGTGTAATAACTTCATGGAAATTAAAAACTATAGAAATTTCAAACCTGAAGAAAACTAAGACAAAGAACAATAGCAGATCCGGCAGATGCACATTTTCAATTATTTACACACACATTATTTCTCAATATAGATATATTGTAGATAAATATACTCACCAATAATTAAAAGTGGCGCCATTAAGATGTCATTTTTGGCTATGACACCTTCAAATAACAGTGCACTGAGAATGCACAGTCAGTTGGCGGCAATGACATAATTTTCGACCACACAGCTTCAGATTGTCAAGCTTGTATCAAAATGATCTGTAAAAAAACAAATACAATTAATGCTTTGTCATTTTGTCATATTAAGAGCAGATATTACTCTAAACCTATTATTTGGATTTTCTGGTCCACTCTATCCATCTAAAGTATTTTTAGCAATGCAAAGTTGCCACTTTATAAAAAAAGCAGTAGCAACTTTATTGCTTAAACTGACACTTTTATTAACGCATCCCTGTACCTATCTGTTACTAACAGTTGTTCTATTTTTTCGCACCAATCAGGACGTTGATGAAACCTTCGTAACTTCAAATGGCAGAGCATTGAAATTTTGCAATAAATGAGGAAGCTTTAGACAAATGAACCTCATGGAGAAATTGACTCAATATTATACTTGGTGTTTTGAGACTTATACCTTTTCTGTTGCTTCGAAAAATAGCAAAAAGTATATTCTTTGTCACTTTTAATTTTTTAATATGTTTTCAAATCGTGCCTCACATCCTTTCATACATACATCCTAAAGTTTTCGAAATAAATGTGTTTCTGCTAGAAAAAAAATTGTTTTTTTTTTCAATACACCACAATCTTTTGAACTAGGTGCACTTGTTTCAATTATTTGACAGTTCACTTTGACAAGTATTAGACTTGTCAAAACGTAATTACAACGAATGAAAATAGTTATTAATATTATGAAATTATTTATTCTACATGGACAATGTATACAGGCTATATGCTTTATACAGCATCACCAAACCCAGTGACTTCAGATGATAGAAACACCTTTAATATTCTAGCACACTTCTGTGCATATCCACAGCGCAGGAAGGGATTTAAGCATAAAACGCTATATATGGGTAGTAGACCAATGAAAATAGGCAAAAATTAAAAGTAATTCTTCTCTCATTTTGATAAGCTCTTGAAGGTCCGCAAATTATTTAAAATCATAAATTTGCATATTCTTTTGAGAAAAGCAAACATTTAGCAACTTTGAGTAAATTTAGTATCAATATTTTTTTAACAATATTAAACTTTCAAACTGCTCCGAAATAGACAACAAAAAACCGCTGCAAATTGAATCAATACTTCCACATCCAATTGTCAAAATGACATTTACGTTTTTATTTCTTGCACTATACGATCAGTAATCAGGTTTTGAGCACTTTCCCTCTACACATTTTTTCTAGGACAAACGGTCCTCATGATATTAGCAAAAATACATAAATTCTTAAAATCGGTTTTTTCCAAATAACTCGAAACTTAACAAAAAAAACGCGAGAGTACCTACTTTTCGATCAAAAATTTGATTTTCTATATAATACTAAAATTTAAAAAAATCGTATGAACAGGGTATAAAATACGTATCTTGGAAATTTTTCGAAAATGTCAAAATTATGGGGAAAAAAATGTAACACTTTTTATGGAAAATTTTATTCCCTATGAGATGGTATTTTCATTTTTTGAATACCTTAAGCATTTTCGGAGATATTTAGGAAACACCGCTTTTTTTAAGTGACGCTTTTTTGCTAATATCCTCTAAACAGTTTGCAGGTCCGTTAAATTAGCTCCGCCATGTTAAGCAATTTTTTTGAAAACATTGCTCCAGGTAGCCCAGTGCTAGTTCCAGCTAGCTCCACTTTACTTGAATAGTTATAAGCTCATCATTTCGGTGGTGATAACTTAACGTTATCCCCGCCATTGCCTCTAATCTATTTCAAAACCTAGCTCCAGGTATCCCAGAGCTAGCTACAGCTAGCTCCACTAAAGAGAAAGCTAGCTCCACCTTACTTGAGTAGTTATAAGCTCATCATTTCGGGGAGTGCTAACTTAACGTTATCCTCACCATGGCCTCAAATCTGTTTCAAAACCTAGCTCCTGGTAGCCAGAGCTAGCTCCAGCTAGCTCCACTAAAGAGAAAGCTAGCTCCACCTTACTTGAGTAGTTATAAGCTCATCATTTCGGGGAGTGCTAACTTAACGTTATCCTCACCATGGCCTCAAATATATTTCAAAACCTAGCTCCTGGTAGCCCAGAGCTAGCTCCAGCTAGCTCCACTAAAGAGAAAGCTAGCTCCACCTTACTTGAGTAGTTATAAGCTCATCATTTCGGGGAGTGCTAACTTAACGTTATCCTCACCATGGCCTCAAATCTGTTTCAAAACCTAGCTCCTGGTAGCACAGAACTAGCTCCAGCTAGCTCCACTAAAGAGAAAGCTAGCTCCACCTTACTTGAGTAAAAATTGAAAACTGATCCATGTTCTCTAAGTGGCGTTATTAATTAATTCTTCAAAAGAAAATATTCTTAATGTGAACTTCCACTTTATTTTTAAATTGTAAAGCGCTTTCGGCTACATGCTAGCCATCGTCAGTACAAACGTTAAAATGAAACTAACAGTTTGACAAAGTCAAAAAACAGAAACAAGCAAACTTGACTACAAACTGAAATGCAACCCACATGCCAATAACTCAAACGAAACATTAATTTAGATCAAACAAAGAATTTAGAATAGGACAATTGAAATTACAAAAATCATTTAGAATAGTAAAATTTTGTTCGTTAATAATTTTATAAATCTCTAAAATTTCCAAATAATTTAATTTAGATGATTTAGTACACAAATGTAATGAATTTAGATTGTCTAGCGTGGCAGTGTGTTTATTTACTAATAAATGGTTAGCTAACGAAGAATTTGTTGTAACAATATCTGTATTTTTATACTTTTCAAATTGTTTCAAATGTTCTTTACCTCTAGTTAAAAAGGATCTTCCGGTTTGTCCAATATAAACTGAATTGCAATCATTACATGAAAAACTATAAACGCCTGAATTATTTAAAACTGAAATTTGGTCTTTATTACGGACAAAACGGGAAAACACACTGCCTACGGTAGAAAAAGCAATATTTATTCCATTAGAAGAAAATAATTTAGATAGGCTAACTGAGACTTGACCAGCAAACTTAAGAGGAAACCAAACCTTAACTTTTTCATCCAAATAAGTGGTACAGAAAGAAAATTTAAATTTTGTCAAATACTTAAAATAAAGTTTTTCTATTAAATAATTAAATAATTCTGTTTCAATAATAAAAATTTTATACAAAAATTGGGTTTAGCTATGGGTTCTTCCCTTAGTCCTTTTTTAGCTGAACTTTTTATGAATAATTTAGAAAAAGATATTTTCAAAAACATTTGCTTCTCTCCTCACATTAAATTCTGGTACCGTTATGTAGATGATGTTTTGTGTCTTTTTACAGGTAATTCTTTTGATCTAAATAACTTTCTTACTTTTATAAATTCTTTACACACTTCTATAAAATTCAGCTATGAAACAGAAATTAATAATCAGATTTCCTTTTTAGATTTATTAATTTCTCGTAACGAATTTTCTTCTTACCTTTCTTTTGAAATTTTTAGAAAATCTACTTGTACAGACAATGTTATTTCTTATTTTTCTTTACACCCTTATGCACACAAAATGGCTGTTTTTCATTCACTTTTTAATCGACTTTTTAAATTACCTCTGTCACTAAATGCTTTCGAAAAAGAATTGGGTGTAATACTACAAATTGCTTTCAATAACAATTTTCCTAATTATTTAATAGAAAAACTTTATTTTAAGTATTTGACAAAATTTAAATTTTCTTTCTGTACCACTTATTTGGATGAAAAAGTTAAGGTTTGGTTTCCTCTTAAGTTTGCTGGTCAAGTCTCAGTTAGCCTATCTAAATTATTTTCTTCTAATGGAATAAATATTGCTTTTTCTACCGTAGGCAGTGTGTTTTCCCGTTTTGTCCGTAATAAAGACCAAATTTCAGTTTTAAATAATTCAGGCGTTTATAGTTTTTCATGTAATGATTGCAATTCAGTTTATATTGGACAAACCGGAAGATCCTTTTTAACTAGAGGTAAAGAACATTTGAAACAATTTGAAAAGTATAAAAATACAGATATTGTTACAACAAATTCTTCGTTAGCTAACCATTTATTAGTAAATAAACACACTGCCACGCTAGACAATCTAAATTCATTACATTTGTGTACTAAATCATCTAAATTAAATTATTTGGAAATTTTAGAGATTTATAAAATTATTAACGAACAAAATTTTACTATTCTAAATGATTTTTGTAATTTCAATTGTCCTATTCTAAATTCTTTGTTTGATCTAAATTAATGTTTCGTTTGAGTTATTGGCATGTGGGTTGCATTTCAGTTTGTAGTCAAGTTTGCTTGTTTCTGTTTTTTTGACTTTGTCAAACTGTTAGTTTCATTTTAACGTTTGTACTGACGATGGCTAGCATGTAGCCGAAAGCGCTTTACAATTTAAAAATAAAGTGGAAGTTCACATTAAGAATATTTTCTTTTGAAGAATTACTTGAGTAGTTATAAGCTCATCATTTCGGGGAGTGCTAACTTAACGTTATCCTCACCATGGCCTCAAATCTATTTCAAAACCTAGCTCCTGGTAGCCCAGAGCTAGCTCCAGCTAGCTGCACTATAGAGAAAGCTAGCTCCACTTTACTTGAGTAGTTATAAACTCATCATTTCGGGGGGTGCTAACTTAACGCTATCCTCGCCACTGTTTCAAATCTGTTTCAAAACTTAGCTCCAGCTAGCTCCACTAAAGAGAAAACTAGCTCCACTTTGAATAGTTATAAGCCCATCATTTCGGTAATTATACTTCTAATCACATACTAAAACGGAAAAAGATAAAAAAATAAAAATTGGCAAAAAAGGTAGTTGCCCCTCAATTTCACCCTCTACCGGATACACTACTTAATCCAAAAACAATAGGTCGCTTTGGGTAGTTGGGATTTATATGTATGCCGAATTTCCAGTTTATGTGTTAATATTTTCGAAAGTTATCGTGTCCACAAACAAAACCACAAACACACAGAAACAGACAAGAATTTGTTTTGCTCAAATTTTGTTTTTTTAAGTTTTCGACCATTTTAAAGCAAATAAGAAAATTTTTAAATTTTTTTCGATACAATACTTCCCATCCATTGAATGTTGAAGTAATTAATATTTTTATTATTAAAATATTCGCGAAAATCTCTGATGTTTTGCAAGAGTTAGAATTTACCTAAAAATATGCGGAAACAATTATTTCAATTTGCAAAACTGCTAAATTGTACGCAATATGTTTATACATAAACAAATATTATTACATTTGTTTATGAGGTGATATTATCACAACAAAAATTGCATTACATTATATGTTTAAATTTGCCAACTTCTTTGAAATCGGGAACATTTTGGAATTATAATATAACGTTTTGTTTTTGTTTACTCCTACCAAATATTACAAACACTTTGCAAATGTGACATATAACCGGATATAATACTGCAAAAAGATATTCGCATTTGCAAACTTTTGCGATGCACGTTAAAATAAAGATGTAATAACATCCATTTAAGCAGAAGTTATTGTAAAAATTAGGTATAAGTTAGGGGTGAACAACACCAAATTAAGATAACATTAAAAAAACCGCTGCAAATTGAATCAATACTTCCACAACCAATTGTCGATATGACGTTTACGTTTTTATTTCTCATACTATACGATTAGTAATCAGGTTTTGAGCATTTTTTTCTTTCTACACATTTTTTCTAAGACAAACAGTTTCCGGAATATTAGCAAAAATATAAAAAAACTTATAATCGTTTTTTTCCAAATAACTCGAAATTTATTATTAACTTAACAAAAAAAAAGAGTGCTTTCTGATTTGAATATATATTCGGAGATATTTAGGAAAAACCGTTCTCTTTAAGTGACGTTTTCTTGGTAATGTTTTTTAAACAGTTTGCTGCACCAAAAATTTATAAGAACGAATAAGTTATACTACTCATCACATACTAAAACGAAAAAAAAATGAAAATTTGCAAAAAGTGTAGTTACCCCCAATTTGGCCCCCTTCCCGATACCCTACTTACCCCACAAACAATAGGTCGCTTTGGGTAGTTGAGATTTATACGTTAGCCAAATTTCAAGTTCATATATTAAGTCTTTCGAAAGTTATCGTGTCCACAAACAATACCACTGATACATAGACAAGAATTTTTTTGCTCAAATTTAGTTTTTTGCGTTTTCGACCATTTTAAAGCGAATGAACAAATTAAAAATTTTGAACATTTTTTTCGCGTACAATACTTCCCATCCGTTGGATGTGGAAGTAAAATATGAAATCTCTGAAAAATCGATAATAGTACGTCTCGAAAATCTTGTCAAGACAGGTTACTGCTTAAAAAATCGTATGATTTGGGAACGACAAATCACAAATGGCTTAGTCGCTATTGACTTATTTTCACACTTGGTTGTTCCCAATTAAACAGTGATATTGTCACATACGTACGAACCTTGCCACCTGACCGTAAGTATCGCGGAGTACGCCACTGTATAAAAAATGCTTTCTTAATCATTATTAAGTATCGAGGTGGAAAATTGAGGGATTAACGCTCTCTCCGATCAACCGTCTTCGTGGGTAGGTGACACGTTCGCTCCGTCCAAGAAAAATATAAGTACCTCATTTTATTCTCTTGTAACTATAAGTTAGTAAATAGATCTTCTGGCAACGTTATGTTAACTTTCTTTCCTACAAGCCTACAAAATTAATGCATTTTCTAAGTGAAAAGTGAGTAAGGTAAGTCCATTTTTAAATCTTTTGATGTCGCTGCTCTACCATCTTTGGATAGATGCAACACATGGTGGAGGCGCCGATTTGGCCAGGAAATTATAATTAATTTTATTCATTGTAATTTTCTTTCAAAATKAATTAAGTACCTAACTAATGTCTAAGCCGACTACGCGAAATGACAAAAAGACAAGGCAAGCAACAGCTAAATAATACAATGTCGACAAAATTACTTAGTTACGAAGAATTCAAGCAGAAAGTTTTAAAGGAGATAAAAATACAACGTTCGTTTATTGGATTTCTTCAGAAAGCATCGCCCAAAAATTGATTTGGCATTATCGGACGATAAAAAATCAGTTTATTTAACGTATGATATGTTAACTTATGATAGTATTTGGATATTAATTCAAAAATTAAAGCATGAAACTGTAAAGCATGGTTCAAAACATTTGGCAATTGAAAAAATTAAATTAGAAAAACAAGCTAAATTTTAGGGAGATTGAAAAAATTTTATTTTACATATTTAAAGATATAGAAGTTGTTATAGTTATAGTAGCAGCAAGAGAAATTAAGTCTCAAACACAACTTGCAACAGCTACACATGAAACCGTTGCATTAGTTCATTCGGTAAACGTTACCCCAAAAAGTAATAAGCAGAACGAATTTGCAGGAGATAAATCAAATTTTTTTCCAACTTCTCAATTCAAATCAGATTTAGCAAAGCATGCAACGGACAACAAAAGTAGTAAGCACGAATTAATTAAAGTAACACTTCTGGAGGATTACAAACTTGACCCATTCGGCACTATCGAAATCAATTTAGACTTCAGTTCTGATCCTGTGGACAATTATGAATATACCTTGGTACAGAACGAAAAATATTTAACTAAAAATAAAATGATTTTACATAATTATAAATCCAATGGAATCATGTGGAATTAGTATCCTATAGCACTTTTCCACTAGTACTTTTTAAAGGCACTAGCGTAGGGTATTTGAAACGTCTCACATCCGATAGGCACGCGAAAAGCTTAAGAGTCCTCAGACCTTTAAAATTTATAACGCATGTAGAGGTTTCCCGGTGTTCGCGGATTAGATTTCTAAACACAGCCAGAATAAGCAAGGTCTAAACTGAATTCTACTCGGGCAGTTTTTCTTTCTTGGTAAAAATACAGCCTTGTAAAGTGTTAAAAAAATTAGTAAACTTTCAAATTTTTTTACTAGTAAACGGAAATAGATATAAAAGTTTGGCCCGAGCTAAATGGCACTTGACCATTTTCAAACGCAGCTAAAAAAAGAGAATGAGTTTTTCTTACTCAGTTATTGTTAAATAATGGCACAGCGAAGGATCTGCAATTGTAATAAATGCGCGTGGCTCGTGGTGCCACCAACCGGTTGCTATATGAACTTCGCCAGATGCTCCTCCCATTGTCGTGGTAGTACGGCTCGTATTAAATACGCGCGGCACATGGCACATGTACAGTCGGGGACTTTGAAAATGAAACGACCTGGGCGAGGCTATTCTCTGGGTTCGGAGCGAAGCTCTTAAAACTAGCTAATGTTTTTCACCACAGGGTGGTGCTGTTGAGACGGAGTAATATTTGTTCGCCTAACAGATATGCTACCGGGTAAACAAATACATTTCGGATGAATAGATCACGTAGGCGGGCGCAAAGACATGTATATTGTAATAATACAGACGGACTGGATAGTCTGCATTTTATGAATAGTTTGTAATATGCCATAAGCTTTCTAATATTCGTTAATGCATGAGTTTTGGTTTAGAAACATAGTAATTGCTGGAATCTTTTTTAGATATATTCTTTAATAATAAATATGAAAATGCGCCTCTTGATGCGAAATACCTACTTGCCATATATTACCAAAATGAATCATACACTATACAGTAAAAACTGATTTTGTGCCGATAGTTGTAATAAGTGATAATAATGTTATTATAAATGGGTAATAAAGATTTCTTGCCTCGCTGTTCAGTACAAAATTTGAATTTGTTGCTTTTGCGGATATTATAGTTAAAAAATAAAACGTGCGTGTTAGTTATAAATAAATCAATAAGTCTGTTCAACGTCTCTGTATGATACACATTATTAGCAAAATAAGAATAAGCATGATTACCTGATCATGTTCTCAGCTAACCAAGGTTGGCGTATCGCACCCGTGTTCTGAACGAAAAAAATGCAGGCATAGAACAAAAGCCGCTTAAACCTATTAAAACAAAGTGAATAAATAAAAATATAATAATGCTAGATTTATGTCTCGAKRTGTGAAACAACAAAAAATATTAAACATGACAATTTATGCCTAAATGAWTTTTTTAAGAATCAAATTTATGTACTAATTACAGCACAACACAATTAAAAATATTACTTTAAAAACAAGACTAAGTCTAAATTCGTCAACAGTTTTCACAAAAATTCAGGATTTTGGGGATACGTCTTGAAATTGTCTAGGTATGTTATTAATCAAATAATATAACACAAGGCACAATGATATTTTCACTATCTTATGGCCAAGTATTCCTGTCCTGTCTTGGTAAATCAAATTTAAATATCAAAAATTAATTATGTCTATCTATGCATATTCTTAAAGTTTGCTTTGTGTCATGCTACGGATGTTATATATTATTATATTTGTGATTCCTGGGAGACATACTGCGTCAAATTCTTGTACCAACGAAATGATGTAAGTCTTAAACCCTCGCATTTAGTTCTTTTCTTCGTTTTGTTTGGCTGATTTCGTACTACAGTTGCCTTTTCTTGAACGAAATGTGCCACGGCTACCTTATGTTACATTATCAACTATTTATAAGCTTGTTGCGAGGGATGAAGTGATGGGGCTTACCGAAATATTTGGGATAATGCAGGAAAACCCGAAAATTTCTATAGCTCATGGTTAATTGCTTTTTTTTGCAGAATGTACAAATAAGGCATTATGGGTGTATGGGGTTACTATATACTGCATATATTGAAAAGTATTCATCACTTTAATCGTATAGGTTATAACTAAATGSGATAAAAATTTAAGTTTCTTTGGATCTCTAAATAAGCTTTTGTTGTGAATGTGACAATATATTATTTTCCTAAGAATGATTATTGGAACTGGGCGCTTGTAGTTCACAATTATGACAACCATGGGTAGCCAACTGGCACCTCTTTTCAGAACAATTAGAATACCGATATTTGTAATATTTAATTTTTGTTAGACATGGCCACTTGATGAACATCACATACACGTAAATAATCAAGAAACAATAGACAAGCGCACTGATTAACTTAATAGTATTTTGGTTTATTGATAGTTGTGATGAATCCTCATATATTACGATTAAAGGCACGATGGATACAAAATGGGTCACGTGCTCTTAATACATTTACTTAGTTTAAGGCAATTATAATTTCGATATACTGGGAAGTAGTTTTTATGTGTTAATTTGTAAGCTGCAATTTTAATATTCCATAATTCGGTAACAATATATTAAAACTTACTTATTGAAGTAAAGAATCGTTTAGACATGAGAACAAAATCAAGTCGCCGTCCTATTTTGACATATTTCATGTCTAGTACTACAATGCATATATGTTCATTCATAATGGAAAATTTAATACACACAGAACAAAACCGAATCTTAAATACTTGCGGTACCTTCGTTTATAGCAGCTGCAGATTAAGTTGTAAAACTCAGGTAGTAAGAAATACTTGAATAAATAGTAAAGGACTCTTTGTATTTCATTTATTTTTAATTTTTCTGTGGTACTGCAAGTTCAGTTTTAGCTTGCTGTGTATGCTCTCTTAAGGGTTGTGGTTTATAAAGTTTGGCTGTATTTTTTTTTTGGGAAATACGGATCGTAGCTTAGGTCAACGCATGTGTCCTATGGATACTAAAGGGGCCATCACTGCATATGCACCGCTATCATAAGAACCAAAACACTGCTCTGTAGCTATTTCTTTTTCATTTTACTGGAGATTATATTATGCTATAAGTAACTGACATGCTCGATTTATTCTGACAATAGAATAATGTATTATATGTATTGTGCAAAAAGAAACACTGCGCATCATCACTTAACAACGAAAACAAGTCAAAATCTACAATTCATGCTATATATTGCAAGTGTTATACGAGTAGGCCACAAACTAATTATAAATATTATTCACAGTTCCATAAGTATCAGGCAAAACAGTTGTTAAATTTCGGAACGTGATGCTACTATTTACACAAACAATGGAATCCGCAGGTAGGTATAATGTTCTTTCCAGGAATTCTGGATCTTTTGGTGAACCAGTGTGGTAAAWGGGTTGTTTAGAAACATTTCTGTTAAATGTTCTATCTTTCCGCCAGCCTGCTTGCTTTAGGGTATAAAATTGCTTTAGATATTTGAAAAATGTTCCTAATAACATTTAACGCTATAATACCACTTCAGACGCATTGAAACTAAATTCAAATACCTATGAAGACGCATGTTAAAAAAATAAGTCTGGTAAGTAGTACCAACAATGTCTAGATATGCTAGTTAATTCTAGCTGCCCTTTTATCAAACGACAAAAACTGTACCATACCACAAAGATTTTATTGCTTGGAGGCTGAGCTGAAAAAATATGAATATACTGTAAATAATAAATAGTTCTTAATGTAACTTAATGTAAATTTTATTAAAACTGCGCGTTGTCGCAAGATTTTATTCATCATTAGATAAATTATAAGAGTATTAGCTTTATCTTTATATAAGTTCATCATGCTTGCTTATTGTTATTTTCCTAATACTATGTATCATACAGAAACGTAGTACAACCTTATTGATTTATAACAAAGACGCACGCTTTATTTTTCAAATATATAATATCCACATGAGGCAAACACAAAGTATTAGTCGAACAGAGGGGCAGGTAATATTCATTACGCGACTCTATCATATGAATATGATTATTACTTTTAATTGTAGGCAAGAATTACATAGCACAAAAAAAATGCAATATAACTAATACTTCGGTGCTATATGGTATTTCGCGTGAAGTTGGCGTTTTTTCAAAACTTATCATTTTAAAGGTCAGACTTATAAAAAGTTTTAGCAATTTCTCTCATTCGAAACTCATACTCTAGCGAATATTAGAAAGCTTGTGACATACTACAAACTGTTAATTAAATGTCCTTATTACGATATGTAGGTATGCTTTTAATGTTCATCTGAAATGTATTTGCTTACCTGGTAGCATGTCCATCAGGCGAACAAATATTGCCCCGTTTCAACACCGCCACCCTATGGTGAAAAACATTAACCAGTTTCAAGAGCTTTGCTCCAAACCCAGAGAATAGCCTCTCTCAGGTCGTTGCATTTTCAAAGTCCCCGACTGTACATACAACATATGTGTGTATTACGTAAATAAGTACATCTACGTTGTCGTGCGAAATTTAAATTTCCAGGTGTTCTTTAAAATGGGTAAAAGGGAAGGCAAAATTATTAGAAGAACGACTTCCCGACAGCATAACTGGAAAAAATATGCTAACGTTGGAAATTTAAAACGCGGAAATAAGGTAATGTGAACTTTTAAGCTGCAGGGTGTGTAAATTTTTTGCTCTAATTTTGATACCGCACTAGATCTTTCTATGAGCTTTGAAATACGCTTTCCGTGCATTTTTAGAAATACCTAATCAATTTCTTTTTCACGTCTACCTACCATGATACTAGTAAGGGACGCGCACCCTATGCTTTAAAAAACAGTACCTTACCATTTTTTCTCAAAAGTAAAAATGTTTTTCAAATTCCCATTGATTTAGAAAATGTTCTCTACATTTGTTTTCATTTTATTTAAATAATAAATATTATAACCATTTCGATTTTAATGATTGATGTTCTTACCTGTAAAATAAATAATAAGTAATTTTTAATTTTTGTTAAATAATTATGAATTATATACTACTGTAATTTAATTTGAATTATTAATTATTTAACTAATAATAATTTCATAGAATTCATAGAAATATTTGGTGCGGTATCAAAGTTTTAGCGTTGTCGAATATTATATCCAGACAACGGTTTTAGTGATGAAAGGGGGTCCTTTTTTTGAAATTTTAACACTATAATATTAGCATATAATTAATGAACACCCTGTAAAGATAACATGACTAAATACTTATGGCTATGTAACGTTTAGATGCCTGTAACAAATACAAATGGAAGCGCAACTAACCCATCTGCTTACAAAATGAGGTA
>QCXZ01000073.1:0-15494 GCA_025024175.1 Rhyzopertha dominica
TCTTTTGGTGTATGTTTTTTGTTCTACTGAAGTAATTTTATCAAAATAAACAAAAATGAACAAAATAAAGTACCTCTGTAAAAATAAGTTATCACTGAAAGAAATTTATATAGATGTGACAGAAGTACAGTTTGTCCGCGCTTTCATAACAGGTAATCACTGAATTTTATGCTAAGGAGAGAGTCCTATAAGCATTTACCTGGTGTAGAAGCACCAAAAACTGTGGTCACAAAAAATATTAATTTTGAAGTTTTGAATAACAGACCCGTTAGTTAAGTTCATGCTTCCGAAAGCATTAAAAAATGTTGCACGAAGATCTAAAACAGAATGTCAGAACACTGAACGACTACACAAAAATAAGTGTGTGAGACAAAAACTATTTAATGTGTGTCAAAACGATAGTTGTTCCTATGCGAGTTCCTATCAGTATTTTGAAGATACAAAATGGATTTTCAATGCAACGGTAAAATAAAAGTATTTCACCAGTGTAAAGCTCACGTGGCACACTGTACTTTTGTAAGGAATTGAAATATAGTTAATATCAAATGAATTTTGGTTTCTTATTCTCAGTCATTTACATGTACCAAACAATGCAACACTAAAGTTAAAAGGGTTAAGCTGCATGCAGTGATTAACAGAGTGTGCGCCACCACATTTTTTTATTTTTTTGCCTTCATTTATGTTTAAATCATGCCTGTAATTTATTCATATGATGAATACGCGGACAGGGTTTGCGTGTATGATATTATTTAAACGGTAGCACCACCACCTCRGTCGGGAAATTTCAACAATACCCACATCGCCGTCTTCCAGCCAAGCAAACATTCAGTATTACCGTTGTCTGGTATTACTATCTTCACGACTCTTCGGTGCGTTTCCCAAAACTGACTTGTGAAAAAGAACTTTAGGAACAATACTGAAGAAGTGCTTGATATTGTTGACAATTATCCTCGTATTAGTACAAGAATAATTTCTGTACTTACCGGAAAAAAAAACTAGGACAGCTGCGCAAGACATTTTGCGAGAAAACTAACTGTATCCCTATCATTACCAACCGGTAAAAAAACTTCTTCCCACGAACTGTCCCCCAAAGACTTTGTCTTTGTGATTGGTGGAGTAATCATCGTGGGTACTCTAAGAACCCTTTTTCTATGACGAAGGTACATTTATAAGAGATGGAATCAACAATTTCCAACAACCACATGCTTTTCGGAGAACCCATTTCTGGAGATTCTCCCTAAAACGTTTGGGCTGGAATAATTTAATTAATTATTAATATAAAGTTATTAGACCACATTTAAACAGTGAAATGTAGCTTTTACTACTTAGAGGACATTCCTCTTCAAATCATCAAAAGGACTATATTTTAAATGCTGGAAGACCTTTATGTACGGGATGTAGACAATTACATTTTCAGTATAAACTCCTAATAATAGGAAGCAACTCATCCAGAAGATGCATGAGATGCAAAATATTAAGGAGAACTACAACTAAAAACGACAGCTCCGAAGTAGTCCTTTTTATTACAATAAACTACATTTTTGTTTTTGTTTTTTTGTTTTGTTTTGTTTTGCTTAAAATTATTACACGTTTTGATAACCTATTAACACAGTTTTTGAGAAATAGGAAACTACCCTAATAGAAAAAAAGACGCATCATATTAACACTTCTTTGTTTTCTCCAAGTTAATTATGGAAAAAATAAACCTTCATTTTTAAATACTCAATAGTACAATGACATACCTATACAACTTCATGAGTTTATTAGTGTTCTAATCAACTATTAATTCAAGAAATAAATATGAAAGGGATATTAGTACAAAATTCAAGCAAACTGAGTAAACAAATTCATCAAACCATTATCTGATAATGGAGCTTTGAGCTGAAATAACGTACAAACTAGTAAACAAGAACAAAAATTGAGTTCAACGCTGTTCCACATATTAAAAACAAAAATTCTACTTTTCGAACGAACTGTGTTAACCTTAGGTATCTACTTCTGTTTTGTTTCCCACTCTTATCAAAAAGGTCAATGACGTTTAAAGCGATCTTGTGCGTTTACCCAACGTGCTTCTTAAAATTTTTGTCACTACAGTGCAGTTAAAATGCGACAGGTAAAATATTATTTATATATATTAAGTTACTTTGCTGCTACAAGAAATACTAATAGTAATAAAAACTAGTAGCCAGGTAGAAAATGTGGATGAATAGGAAAGATATTCAGTAAATTAGATCTGCTTAATGGTCTATGTATAGAAGCACAACAATATAAAAAGAACAAATATTATGTACATATTTATTTAATTTACCAAAGGTGTAGTTTATTATTTTACATCCGGACGCAAACAATGTTTCTATTTACCTAAATTATAAATTATGAGTAGCAGTTCCTATTCGAGTTCCTATTGCATGCTTAGGAAATGCCGATTACTAAAACATATTTATTTTAGTCCAATCATTGCGGTTCTTTTAGTCAAACTTCCGCTAAGAAATTCGGGCTATTGTAGACCGAAGGTTCATGTTCATGCAATGTAATACTAATTATCACTCACAACGAGCGCAGGGCACACAGGCATCTACTGCTAAACAAATACTAATAAACAATGAATATCCAAAAATATATACCTATAAGGGTCTACTACCTCTTTTTATGCTAATTATAGTCAATAAAAAAATGTAGCACGCCTTTTTAACTAATTATGTAAAATCATTGTTACACCAATTCCACTGCCAGTTAATTTAAATGTTCTACGAGGAAACTTTTAATAGAAGCATTTTGCTGGTAAGTATATTAATATTAAACTCCAAATACGAATGATACAACACTGTGGTAACCCACTAATTGTGGTTTATTCAGCAACGTATGAATGCATTCTTCAATCCCTCCACATTATATTTCATATTGTCCATAAATTGCCATGACTGTTTTCGATGAAATCAATGTAGGGATACAGCTAACCCTCACAAATTACAAGAATTCAACAGTTAACACACAATACTGATTTATTGACGTTCACTTACTTGTTCCTGCTGCAGGTTAAATATCCAAATGAATGCCCTCTGAATGCATTATTGTCGTTGTTTTAGACACTAGTTCACTTAAAAAATATGTTTTATTTGATACAAAAACACACACTTAGAACTACGGACCGCACAAACTCCATCTTTGCTTGTAGCGAACTGAGACAAAACGGCATCGGTCTGTCCTGCGCACGCTCCCCGCCAATCATTTTGCTACATTCGCGATGAACTACAGGGATTGTTTTGGTTTTATGGCGGTATGAACGTTTTTTTCATGTTTGACAAAAGGCGCACGTGAGTTATTAGAACATCAAAAATTTGTCGACACCCACTACGAATCATTGATTTTGTATCCCAAATTAAAGCCACATTAGTTACAACTGTAACTGTATTATTAAATACTGCACAATTTTCCCCTTTCACGGATATTTGAATATAATATTTACTAGCAGTAGGTTCATAATACAGTAACACAAAATGAGTACGATGCCAGTTACTTCCTCTACATTGCTTCCTTTGGGTAAGTACAGAGTAAAATGTCATGTTTTATTTTATTCAATATTGAGGTTAACTTGACAAATATTTGCGATCTTGATTTAGCTACTGTGTAAAGAGGCAGAACGTTTACATACTATTTCTTATAGAACTAGTCGACAAATGTATTGGATCCAGAATTCATATAATAATGAAAAATGATAAGGAAATATTTGGAACACTTCTAGGTTTCGACGATTTCGTAAATATGTTGTTAGAAGATGTAACAGAATTTGAAACCACACCAGAAGGTAGACGTGTAACAAAACTGGATCAAATTTTGTTAAATGGAAACAATATAACAATGGTAAGCCTAATTAGATATTGTATTTCAGTAATTAATTAATTTCCACTTTCAGCTGGTACCGGGAGGGGAAATGCCAGATGAAAATGCAAAATAGTTACAAAGATTGTAATAGATTTTTGTAATAAAAAATTTTGCATTCTTTTCTTGTCCTCGTATTCATAATGGTATTACAATAATCACTCATCAAAAAATAATTTATTTTTGTTATCAGTAATGTATAAAACATTGCAATGAGATGGTGAAAACACAGTTTTACAACTAAGTTCCAGATCATATGATTACATAAATTAAATTGTGATTGAGTACATCTTGATTTGTTACAAAGTGGTACTGACATTAATGTATGGTACTCACATTAGTGTTGGACAAGGGGTTGTCTGGTACCCGTATATTTAAAATAAACTATACAAATTCAACATACAACAATAAATATTAGCAACATCTTAATCCTACATAGCTTGAAACAATTTTATTTAGACTATTGGAGTTTTTTACGCTTTCTGTTTGAATCTGCCACTGTAACAACTTTCCCCATCTTTTGTTCATTACCGTGCACTGTTCTCAAATGCACAGAAATCTCAGAGGTGCTTGAAAAACCTGCATCACATTTACTGCAAGCGAATAGCAGTGTCGTAACATGAGTCTTCATGTGATTGTTCAAGGAAACTGCATTGTCATACTCTGCACCACATGTTTCACACGAAAATGCTTTAGGTTCATGTTTCTTTAAGTGCATTAAGAGGGCAGCTTCACTAACACAAGGACATTCGCAAATGTTACAGATAAGATGGGGTGGCGGATGCGCTAATTTAAAATGTAAAGAAAGTGCTTGGGCACGTTCAAATGTTTCACCGCAAACTTTGCACACATGCTCTGGCTTTGCTGGAACTTCGTGCATCGCCAGATGTTCAGTCAGGTCTTCCAAAGTGTAGTATTTGAAAGTGCAGTATGGACACTCAAATTCACAGTTATTCCATTCTTCCGCAAGGTCATCCTTAGATGAATCCACTGTGTCGATAATGTAACCAACATTCTGAAATAATTATAGTAAATTACACAATCGTCAAGATCATTTGTGCCTTCGTAAGTAAAAATGAACTAATATATATAGGCAAAACCAGTTTTATGCCATGCTCTCTGCACTAGACCTAAACTGCACTGATGAGCTATAATGATAGCGAAGTAGATCTATCTGCAGTTGGTTGCGGTGCAGAAAGCACAGCATAGACATGCATTTTAATAGAAAAATTGTTATTTCATGTGTATCCGATAGTGCTAGTAGGACCTAATACTCCGCAGTCCATTTCATACAGTTAGGCATAATAATTTCAAACCTAAACTTACATTATTTACCTGGCTTTCACAATCATCTTGAGACAACAAAACAAATGATTCTGATTCATCCAAAACCAACGACATGGTTTTCAAGCGTGTTGGGTCTACAGAACCAATCTCATATGCTTGAGGAGCCTCCCCTTGATCTAACTCTTCCTCCTCTTCTGAATGTGGATTTTGGGCTGGTGAATCACTAGCCATTACCAGATCTTCCGACAAATAAACAATTTCCTTTACAGTCTGTGGTACTACTTCTACAGTCACTTCTAAGCAATCAACGTCGCTCTTCTGGTTTTTCCATTTCTTTACAACTCCACAAGTAAATAATCTCAAATCACCAATGCACTTAAATTATATGTGGTTTGGGTAATACCTATTTGCTGGATGTTTACTAGTAAATTACGCTTTACATCTACGATGGTGTGTACGCTACAAGAGTCGTACAGCTTACCATGTATAATGTATCAATACAAAATAATACAGCACAAAATTCAGCAACCAGGAAGAACAGGAAATTTATACTCCTAATTTTCACGTCAATAATATTTATTCATTACGTCAATCAAAACTGTCACTGTCACCTGTCTGATGCTGACATCAATGTTTAAATGACATTGTATTGACAAACACATAAAATACTGCAATGTTGCCGCCTATATAAAAAAGTGTGATAAAACATCACCGTGCGCGTATGAATGTGTTTACGTAAAATATGAATAAAAGAGGTAATAATGGGAGAATTAGCTGGTTATATTACAAAACGTAACACTTCAGAAAGTCTGTTCTCGTTCTCTTGTCTCTTGTGTACAACTAATAATTTGTAAGAAAGAAAGCGCAGTAAACAAACCAGGAAACCAATGCAAGCGACAAATACACGCTTATTGAAATCATCCAGTTCCCTATAAAGTGTATCGCCCTGTCACATGGGCGATATTTGTTATATACCACAAAAACTTGATGCATCGCAGTACGTTGTCGAGTGGCAATGTAGCGATCGGACGAAGGTAGCTCCAACGTATTGATGTTCCGAATTACCAAATTTTAATTTTACTCAACCCCCGTCATAATGTAGACTATTACATATTAATAATAATAAAGGAATTATAATATGTATCAGTCTCATCAACATCTTAAATTAAAAAAATGGAACGACACTGTTTTCTCGGCAGATCGCAGGCCCGAGTCCAAAGCTGAAAGAGGTGGTCTACAAGGAATCGGGGTAAGGGGGCTGCAGTAGTTTTCCCCAGAAAATTATTTTAAATATCGGTGCGTTTTGAGACAAGTTAGGGTCTTAGTTTCAATCTAAAATACTTTTACATTTAAGTATTATTACTGTTCATTTTTTAACGTAAAAGACTGAAACAAACGCTAAGATCTAAAACTGATTATAGCTAGCAATAAATTTTATTAGACCTCGTCCCCGTCCCGTCCCCAGGAGAAGTTGGGAGTCATTTTGAAATAAAAATGCTTAAGGGGGATGTACCTAACGAAAAAACGGCTGCATTTTAAGAATTTTTGGTTATAAATTGTGCCCTTACACAGCAGATCTTCGGCAAATACGGCTTGATCCAAGCGCTTGATAAGTGTTGTTTCGAGCTTCTCTCTCAGGCTCTGCTGAGGTCAGTCGGACACATTTATAGTCTATGAGTTGCCAATTTGTGAATTAATAGCAGTTATGTATTAGTTGTACCCTTATGTATACATATTGTATATAATATGTATATACACAAGGGTTGTACTGAAATAGAGATGGGGTGACAATTTCCATTTTTATTTCGTACTTGGTTAAAACTGCTTTGTCTAGTTCAAACCTGAGTTTCGTTTGCAAAGTAGATCCCATTTAGTGCATTTTGCGGATTGCCAGTGTCTTTCTTTTAATTTAGAAGACTGTGAAACAAACACTAAAATCGTTAAAAAAGCAGTCAAAATAATTTAGCCCTCTCTACTATAGTAATATTTTCTTACAGAAAAATGATTAAAATAGTTTGCTCTTTGTAAATGTAAAACTTGATTGATGAAGATAATAGAAGAGGTAAATAAATAAATAATAAATAATAATAAAATAAATAAATCTTTGAAAACACATGTTGTTTTTGGCGCATATTTTCCACAAAGATCAAATAAAAAAATACAGGAAAGTAATAAAAGAAGATACAAATATGAAATTTGCACCAAAAGAAAGAAAAAACCTTCCAAGTTTCCACAGTATGATGTGCAAGCGTGTGCACAATGCAGATGATGACGCAAAAACACACCGACGTTGTTTGTAAGTTTCTGGATACAAATAGGTAATTTGTACAAGCATAGATATATGAACAAGATACCTACAATTATTCCTGCTGCCTTCCCCCCCACCATCCCAGCGTGGATAGGTGGTTTGGTCAAGTTGTCAAGTGAACAAGTGATCAAGCCATGTCAGACCATGGACCATGTTCCCAGTTATTACTTAATACTTATTACTACGTACGTCCTTGGACTTTTATTTCTGGAGTTATGTGAAGTAACATGTGTACAGTGAACGTATATCGACATTTACGTAATCATTTAAAACAGAGAATCACAGACGTTATTCACTCTTTTTTCCAGACACCCTTAACCGTGTGTGGGAAGAACTAACATATTGTTTAGATGTGTGTAATATGTCCACACTAAAATTACGGTTGTACTGCAGATGCAGCCGATTTACATTTTTTTTTGTTTTTGATAATATCTGCCAAACTCCTTTACTTAGGTCCTTCCTGTGTTTTTCATGCAGGCAGATCTGGCAACGCTGYTYGTGTTTTGATCGGTGTAACCACGCGCGTTAGTGTCCGGCGTTATAAAAATKTTATAATTTCARAGAKTTCTGTTCTGTTTCTCTTGATGTCTGTGATGCTTGACAGCTTGACGGCGTTTTTTACTCTCTGCTGGAGTCTGGGGCTGCTAGAGCAACGCATTAAATAGTAACTTAAACCGCAAACGTGTTTTTGTGTTTTATTTGCACTTGGCTTAAATGTGTGTAAATAAAGACAAGAAACTGTGAGTTACAGGTTTTTGATTTGGCATTCGTGGAATTAATGTATGTTTTTTTTTAGACTGATAAGCAGTGCAGAAACTCCTTTCTTGTAGTTTTGTAGACTGAACAGCACTAAAATCATTTGAGGTGTAGATATCTTGTCGGTTAAGAAAAATGTGCAGTGATGAATTAAAAATACTGGATAAGATTGATTTAAACTTGAGAATAGAAACTCTCTCCTGCTGTGACTATACAAAGGACAACAAATGCAGTATAGTATGTTCAGGAGGTGTTTATATATTGGAACTGATGGGTTACACCAACAACTGGTTACCACATATGTCGTTTAAAAAATTTTTATGTGATGTTTCACCATATTGTATAGCTAGCAATGTAGGATTAGATATAAATAATTTCATAGATGACTTGCCACGTCTAAACTTGTACGAAACTGTTCTTGATGTCAGGATCTCAGAAAATCTACAAAACTCTTCACCTGTGCCTCATCGATTGATACAGGTGAAGTGGTCGCCCAGTTTTGGCAATAATTTCAATATGTTAGCAGTAATAGACAATTTTGGAGTAGTGTACCTAATTGAAAAACATATCAGTGACTACATGGTAGAAGGATATAAAGTCACATGTAATGTGACTGAAAAATTAATTGAACAGTTTACATCAAAGTGGACACATATAAAGAATTTTGAACCTGAGAAATGTTTGGAAATATTAAGGAACCGGATTCAACATGTTACCGCAACTGCCTGTATTTGGAGCAATGCATTTAAAGAAGAGGACACTGTTGCTTCTATTTTGTTTGTGAGTCACATGGATGGGGGATTGTCATCATGGAAGGTCAATTTAATAAATGGTAAAGGGGATATAAAGTTTGTTGGTCATTTTGATACAGGTATAACAAACATAACTGCAATCAGATGGGTACCTAGCAAACTAGACGGTAAGTGTATATTATATCTTCAAGATTGTACTTGTAAAAGATGTATGTCTTACCTATTATGTGTGAGTTCTACCTTTGAATAAAGAATATTCATGCAATATCTGCTGCTTACCATTTGGAATTTGTAAGCTACTTTGAAATGTATTTGTACAATTTTTTAATTACAAAAAAATATTGTTCTTTGGATATGGATTGATCTCCAAGGCCTATAAGCCTAAACATAAGTATGAATGTATTTTAATAAAAATAGCTAGGTATTGCTTCTAGTGAATAATTTATTAGATTTTTATAGTAGTAAACACAATGGATATTGCAACCCAGAGGGTCAATTTTTTTATATTGTAGGTAACTGAAACAAGTATTTAACTCTGATAAATCCATTCTTCGTTCATTCTGCCTGTACAAGTAATATTTTTTATTTAGAATACCATAGAGTGAACTTCTCCATCTAGCTATACTTTGTTAAAAAGTTATTTTTTATCTGCACATTATATAAGCATGACTGAAGGATTGCTTCCATATTTTAAAATTTGTTGTAGGTTTACTATTTCTTGGAAATCGCAAGGGAACACTGTGTATTGTTAAGCTCATTAATTATGTCCAAAACCCCACATATCATGTAGAAACTATTTGTGGAGTGAACGATGATATAAAAATTGACGACATACTGATTAGAAAACATGACGAATATATGCTCGTAATAGCAGTTAAGGGTTCTTGTTTGCTGGTTACCTTAATAGGTAGCAAATGTGAACCTCTGGATGAAAGATTAATTTATTGCGATGACATTGCAATATCTGGTAAGTAGTTATTCACATGTGGTCAGTGTGTAGATTGTTATAGTATTAACTTTTGGAGTAAAATTTAATATACATAGGTAATACCTGAGAATGCATTGAAATCTCAGTAGGTACCTATTTGCTATTAACATGGTACATATCGTCACTAACAATGTGTATAGCAGTGTGTGAAATAAGCGATTCAGAATAGTGGCAATAAGTAATCTAACTATTCACAGTTTGCTTGCTTCCAGAGCGTACTGATTACTGCTACAGTTTCCTGTGAAAATGCAGTTGGTGTAAAACAGTTCATGAGACTATTAGTCCTTTGCATTTAGGATTTTTTTATAGAGCAATTCATACAAAAGCAAATTAATGTTATCCAGGTACGTTCTAGTGTCCTGAATAAGGTCTCAAAAGTCCTCGAAGTGGGAGTGGGGATTAAATTTGGCAACGTTATAAGTCGCTAAAATCTTGCTCGGAAACGAAATTTTCAAAATAAATCAAGCCAAAAAGACGGCTATGGAAATGCTCTATAAAAAAGATAGAGGATCCTTTTCTCGTATATGCCAGTGGCGGCTCGTTGCCTTTCAAGTAGGGTAGGCGACACTTGATGATGATGATGATGATTATAGCGTATATAGGTAGAATTCAATTTATCGCAGCAACAGAATAACATTTGCGAGAAATCGAACGATCTGGCCACGTACCGGTATTCAAGACTTTAATGTGTGCTCGGTTCTCAAAGCCAAAATGTAAACAAAGGTTACGCGTGTTCAACAGCGAGCAAACTAGGCAAGACAAAAGCGTCACTCGGAGCGGCGACGATTCACGCAATATTTGAATTTGTCGAAAAACATTTAAAGGTAAAAAAAAGACATTAAAACATTACAAATATTTTTTGTTGCCAGCTTCTAACTCCACTAGGTTCAGGCAAAGTCGCACATGTGTTATAATATTGCTGTCAAGGGCTACAACCCTACTGTAATATCTGACTGTGACGCTACATGCTGTGTTCAATAAAGGACATTTTGCAGCATTGAAAGTGATGAAAGACCAGCAGCGCTTGAAATTGTAGCTGGACTTTTCACTGAGACTGGTAGTTTTAACATAGTTACTTTGACTGCAATATTTTTAAATGGCAATTCGCTATAAGAAAGGTACACTTTTTTGTTGTATACGACATCTTGCATTGAATTTGTGCTTATGTGATTTTCTGGATAATTTTAAGTACTTTATTCCATACCATCTCTGAGGTTGAGCACTAGGAACGTTTTTTTTATGTAGTTTCCCCGGTGAGCCTAACCCACGAATGACATGCTTATTAAAGTGTTAAATTAATAAGTTTCTTCTTGAACGTTTGCTCCGTCTATAAATTCGTTGATTCATTTTTCGAGGTAATCGGAGATAATTTCTTTTAATAATTTTTGATTCAATGAAGGCTTCATTTTCTGACAAGTCTTTAATTCGTTCAACATTATAGCAAGATTGTCCATAACAGTTGCCGCAAATTGGTGAGCAATTAAGTCCCAACCTGCAACAACCACATGATTGTCCACAAAWTCCCATACAGTTACAGAAAATCATCTTCAAAAGGCAATAAGCCACGGAAAGTTATGATGTTGTTTATGGCTACAATATGGTATCTTTAACGTCTACCCACACTTTTTAGGATTCAGATCATTACCTTACCATTTCTGTATGAGAAAATTGTCACTGTTTTATATTGACAGCGATCTTTCAGAAAACTAATTATCTACCAAGTAGATGCTGTTCTTCTTCGTCATGATTGGGTGGTAGTGAATTTAATTTCACCGATTTGCTTTTGCTCATAGCGGTAATAAAGTAAGAGTACCGATGGTTATCGATGAAACCTTTAACTGGAGCGTTATAGATTGCAAGGAAACATTTTATTCCATTCGAAGTAACTGTCAGAAAATAGTAGGTGTTAGTGTTTTTTCATAGTTTTCAAAGCTGCAGTCTTGCTTTTACTGATAGAGCAGATATAGTGTCGCACCCAGATAATGCGTACAAAAATACCAGTAATAATGTGATCTGGAAGTACCTTTGTGCACATCAAAGCTTGGTATGAATTGGTCTGAAGATTCGGGAAGAAAAGGGTCAAACAAGCTGCTGGTGGTTTTTGTCATCGTGAACGTACGTCGCAGTGATGATGCAACAAACTGTACGCTGAACTGTCACCTATATCGATTGTCAAACGAGTTTTGTTTGCAATTTACGCAGAGATTGTGGTTACTCATAAGGTATTCCGCGATTTGTAAATGTTTTTGCAATATCAACGATGCCTGTGGTAATCACAGGTAACAGTAATAGCGTTTTATTTTCGCGGTGTAGTAAACAACGATTATGTTAATCGGTCCAAATGTCAAATGTTGTACAAATGATACTAATTAATTTACACGGCAGGCGCTAAGTACGTGTTAGGACAAGAAAACCATCGATTGCTTGACCCGTTTTTTATTTCTTTGTGTTAGAATTAAACTGGCTTCTTAAAGCTAGCTATCCCATTTTTACACAAATTAAATATAGTATTCGCTTTCAATTTCAGGTTTAGAGCATTATGAAAATGACACATACTTCATCCTAACTTACATGGGCATCTTAAAACAATTAAAACTTCAATTCAAAGATGACAAGCTAAACGTTGAAATGAAAAATTTATATTTAAAACTTAATTGGAGAGTTTATAGGAGTCATGGATTCTTTCTATCTTCCAAACGTGCTTTTTTTGGGCTTGTATTATATCCACTACATTGCAGAAAACGAAAACCAAAGGACAAGTTTAAAATAGTTATTGTTAAAAATGATGCCAAAGATCCAATGCATCTCCTACTGAACAACAACAGCGACAGTTTGCGAGAATATTGGGACTGCTTTGAAATTTTGAGGTGCATATTAACATTACATTTTACATTATGAATGGACTTATCAATTTTCGTTTTAGAGTCAATGGCTTAAAATTTCAGATATTTCCTTGTGAAAACTATTCCTTCATATTACGTGCAAATTATGACAGTCTAAGCTTGTACATGCTTAAAACGTTGATACATCTTGCAAGAATTACAGAAAAAGTATATACACAGAAGAAAAGAGATGTGTGGTGTCATATGGAGCCTCCATGCATTTATGAACTCATTGCACAACTAAAGTTGTGTATACAGTTTTCTAATCATTTGCTAAACTTACATTCAAGTGGAAAGGAGTTAACAGTATTTCAGATGAATAGTTTGGAGGTTATTGTGAACTTTTTGAAAGAGACTGTAAGGGTCAAACTTCTGGAGCGATATAATTTGTTGAAAAATACCTTAAATGAAGTGTATCATGTTCTATCGCATTGCAGCAATTTGGAATATCCACTTATGCCTACTTGCATTTGGTGTGGAGGTAATACCCTTTATATACTAAATTTTTTTTCTTTCACAACGCTGTATAGATCTCTATACACATGATTTGCCAAAGAAATTTAATTAAAAATTCTTTTTTACTTTTTAGAGTCAAGAATCATTGGCCACAACTGCTACCCTCCTCATAAGGATTCTAGGTGTGCAATATCATTAATGCAGATTACTGGAAAGCAGGGTTACAAGTGCCCATATTGCAAATGTGCAGTGCATGAGGATGTTAGTTCGGTCCTGAAACATATAAATTGTCCATACTGTGATGTCCCTATGATTCAATATAAGCGGGTTAGCCCAGCACAGGAAATTAATTTTCAGATATATAGTGAAGAATGTAAAGATGACTGTGATAGGATGACTTTAAACCTAGAAGATATAGAGGATGAACCTACAATGTCAGATGATGAAGAATGTATTCATAAGATATGTCCAAACTGGGAAGATATTGATATAAGTGATTTAAGTAGTGATGAAGATGATGTAGCTGATATATTCAGTAAGGAGTTAGAATGGATGAAATATTACTTTCCTGAAAGGAATGTTGATTCAACACCTCTTGCTTGTCAGGAATTGGATAAAATGGAAACTGAATGATCAAAGAAGGCTGTCTCATAGTGTGTCTGATATTGGTAATTTAAGATGTTACCTCTACTTGCATGCATTGTACAATATTTGTAATGTTTTGTGCAGCTGTAAGCATAATATGTATGTATGTATTTTAAATATATATGTTTTATAATCTTTAATTTACTTTAATAACAAATGTCCTAAAAGAAATTACTCGTTTTATATTTTATCATTAATAGATAATTTTATTAGTTTTTTGTGTACAAATCAAGAGTAAAGAGGATACAAAAATAGGTAAAT
Source organism: Rhyzopertha dominica (assembly GCA_025024175.1). Lineage (NCBI taxonomy): Eukaryota > Metazoa > Arthropoda > Insecta > Coleoptera > Bostrichidae > Rhyzopertha > Rhyzopertha dominica. Next base: position 14,215 of record QCXZ01000073.1, read on the forward strand.
AGTTTTTATATCACAAAATAAGACTAGAAAATGTATTTATAACAATGTAAAATGATACTTAATTGAGAACGTAAAATTATAAACTAAAAAAGGACGAAAATTTAATGATGAGCTACCATTCAACTTGATAATAATGTTTTGAATGGCAACTTTCATATCCAAAATAACCGTTTGGTGCGACGTAACCGTTGTTGCAATCGTATCTTATATTATTATTGATGTTTTTAGCATTGTGCGTGTTTGGCGTGATTTTCAGTGCTTCGTATTTATTTGAGTAACTCCAAGGATTGGTGTTATAATTACAAACAAAGCTGTTTAACCCATAATCGTGCCATTCTGAATTAGCGTTGCACACATTTGTCACAAAACTTTCGTCCATATCACCAATCACTTGACGTCTGTAAGCAACCAAGGAATTATCAACTGGTTCTAACAAAGTGCCGCTAAGGAGGTTGGCAGTTGTTTGGCTAAGTTCACTGGTAAGGATTCTAATAAACCTTATGAGATCCATGGGCTTCCCCTCCTGTAAAGTTTGTGACATCGCCAAAATATAGTTTCTCGCCAGACGAAGCGTTTCTATTTTCGAGAGCTTTTGATTCGAAGAATGCAGATCTGATTGGGTCTGTACAATAGGCATACAGCTAAAAAAAATTCAGTAATAATACGTACGTCCTTTGCTCACTGATAAAAAAGTTACCTTCTTAATCTGTCGAGAGCTGCATTTAACCCATGCATTCGATTTCTTTCCCGAGCGTTGGCTTTCGACCTTCTCAGTCTCACTTTGAGCACTCTTGATTTTGAAGACTTTTCGTTTTTGTCGCGTCTATCCATCACAGTGCTCGATAGATAGCGCATCAACCCGTATATAAGCCCTTAAGGGCTTATCGTAATTTTTGTTTGCATATATATTTTCCACTTGACAGCATTCGATAGAGCAAACTCTACGAGATAAAAAATCTGAGTTCGCTATGTTGACATATCCCATGCCATATGGTATTAATTTAGCCATATGGCACCTGTGGGAAGGAATAATAGCAATATAAATTTATTAATTGACGCGTGGCTATATTTACCCGATAAAAATGCGACACATGGCTGGAAAAGATATAAATAGTGGCGATGGGTTCCAGTTACATTTCGGTAAGTGTGAAAATTTATCAACCGGACAATAAAGGAAAGAGCTTTGTAATATATTTTTTCAATATAATACATTCCTAGCGTATCAGTGCGTTTAATAATAACTAGTTTCATCCGCACATCAGTACTTTTAAAAAGTACAC
>QCXZ01000074.1:0-11919 GCA_025024175.1 Rhyzopertha dominica
TTTCAATAGTTACAATACACATCTATCTTTTACCATTGAACATGAACATATTAATTATGTGCCTTTTTTAGATAGTAAAGTTATCAGAGACCAAAACAATAGAATAATCTTGGACTGGTATATAAAACCGACTAGTTCTGGCCGTTATATTAATTTCTTATCTCAATATGACATGAAAGTTAAAACCAATGTATTTTTGAATCTAAAAAATAGAATAAAAAAATAACTCATCCGTCCATGACTCACTCCTCACTTCAGCGGTTGTTTGATATTATGGTAGAAAATGGCTTTTCTAAGCCTTTCCTTAGAAACCTAATTTTTAGTGACAGTCGAGGATCAAGTATGACTAATGTCCCTAACTTAGATCCTGGTGATCAACAGGTGGTTTTTACATCATTTCCTTTTATTGCATCTTTAACAACAAAAATTAAGAAAATCTTTAGGCCCATTAATCATATAAAAATCGCGTGTTATAATGTTAAAACTAACTCATCTCTSTTTTCTAAATTAAAAGACAAAATAGATGTGCTTGATCTTCACAATACAATTTATCTTATAAACTGCTTTGATTGCCAACAAGTATACATAGGACAATCAAAACAATCCCTGAAGCAAAGGATAACTTTACACAAGGGTGACACAAAGCTTAGACCCCAAAGATGTGCTCTTGCTCAACACGCAGTTGACTTTGGTCATAATTTTGATTTTATAAATCCTAAAGTATTAACTATTGAAAAAAACTATAAAAAATGGCTTTTTATTGAGATATGTTGTATATATGAGCGAGAGAATACTATTACTAAAAAATCAGATATAAACAATTTAAGTAATATATATAAATATTTGTTTCAATTGGACTCTTACAAAAAAACAGTTACATTCTGATGATTGATTCATAATCTTTAGATCTGCTTACTTTTCTTTTCATCTTCTATCTATTTTTTCTATCTTTCATACTGCAGCGTTTCGTGTTGTCACTACTATATTAAATTTATTTTCTTTTTGGTATTCGATTCTGTATACAGTTTTGTGGATGTACGTCTTGCTTGTGCGTTTTGTAGTAGTTGTCAATATTTTTGTCAAAAATAAAGTATTATGTCATATAACAAAATTATCTAACGCTCTTTCAAATTTTTGGTTTGTATTTCTTTCTAGTGTTGTCTATGAAGGTGTTATTGGTTAATTGCCACTTATTTGTTGTAGAAGATCATTGCGTTTCAGGATTTGCTTTATCTTAGTTTGGCTTTGTGCTGTAAGGTTTTACAATAATGTAGTTATTATGTTTTTGTATAATACTGGTTTGTTATTCTTGTAGTTGTTTGTGAATGAAGGGTCACAACATAGACCGAAATAATAAACAAATAAGGCACCCTCTAGGCTTCGCTATCTAATTGAAAGCCCGAAACCTGCCGGAATATCCAATTATTAAGTTATAATTATATATATAATATATATATAATAGTATATATATATATATATATATATATATATATATATATATATATATATATATTAATTTAAAGAAGTAGCGGTCGTAGGAATACTCTTTTTCCAACGTCAAGCGTTCGATCTGTATTCAAGTCTTTCGTCAGACTTCTACGAAGCAGTTTACCACTTTTAGAAATATTTCTGGAGCAATTTTGATACCAAAAGGTAACCCAGCAGGCGGTCATTACTTAATAGCATGTAAAATTTCATCTTGATGGGTGACTCGCCTCTGTAGTAAACAATACCTTATATACACAGGCTCACCTTGGAGCACCATTCGTTTTCTTGACAATAGACATCGGAAGACCTATATTGCTGGTTGCGCTTTGCAGTATGTTGTAGTGGTTGTCATATTCGCTGTACATCAGCACAAGTTGCGACCGCACTCCAACTTGATTTATAACGGCTTTAAGGATACGGAATGACTCCTCGCTATCTTCAGCTTTACGCTTATTCCCTGGGGGAGTCGCCCATGATTGATGTGAATTCGAAAGCGACAACATTGGTTAGAAGGTGTGTTAAGCGTTACAAAACTTACCCACTTTTTTAATGTATTAATATGAGTTTTTAACTGTCAAACTCTTCTTATCCAAACACACTCCATGAATCTACTATAATACTAATTGCAAAACGCTACAAATCTTTTTACTGCATACGCATTTGGTTGTGGATAATTCTGAATTATTTCAAATTTTGATCATACGGATACCTCTATTATGCTATGTCCTAGGTAGGTTACTTCTTTTCGGAAAAATTGATACTTCTGAGTTTAACTGAAGGCAATATTTTTTACAAGTTTTGAAAACTATTCTAAGGTTTTTCGATCGGCGACTTTCTGGATATCCGATCACGATTAGGTCATCCATGTGCATGAAGACTTTTTCAGAGATAACGCTGAAAATGTTAAATCAATATTGTTTGAAAACTATTGGCACTGACTGAAGGACCAAAAGGAAGTCTCTTAAATCTAAAAGTTCCAGAATCAACCGTGAATCTAGTGATGTTGCATTTACTATTTTATAAATAAAATATTCGGCTAAGTCTGCAGTTTCTAATTTTATCTTCAATTGCTACATCAGGTGTCGTATTTAAAAGTGAAACAAGCGCTCTTGACCAGAAAAAATACAACACCCTTAATAGCGAATAATTAACAGAGGTCTTATTTGAGCGTGTGCGAAAACAAAACTTTGCACAAAATTACTATATCCCAATACAATCATTACCCCGGCGTCAGATCGCTCTGGCCTTCCGAACTAGAGGGTAGAAAAAATACAACACCCTTAACAGCGAATATTTAACAGAGGTCTTATTTAAGCGTGTGCGAAAACCAAACTTTGCGCAAAATTACTATATCCCAATACAATCATTACATCACAATGTATACATTTTTAATCAGAAAAAATTGGCCTCTTCAGCCATAGCAAGACCAACTGTAGTTTCCATTTAAAAAATGCAAGTTTGTCATATGTAAAAAATGTGACCTCCTAAAATATTACGAGGTTCGCCACTGAATTCAAAATAAGAAAATCTATAAAATATTTCTTTGCAGTTTTTTCGTATCTACATACACAAGCGAAAATTGAGAGCTGAAGAAATGTTACATTTTCCAAAAGTTGGCTATGGCTTTAAAACAAAAGACGATACAAAAATCGCGACGGTACAGCTGAACTCAGAACAAAAAATTAATACAGTAATGTCGAAACCGCAACCCTCTAGCATTAATAGTTACCGAGATACCCTACAATTACAACGAAAATGGGACACCCTGTACATCTATTAGTAGCTCGCAAAAGTAATAAACAATTATTAGGTATAAAATAGTTTAAAGTACTTACGATGTTGAAGATGATGATAAGTTAATCGCATTCTTCGATACATTGGCAATGTTCCATGGGACAAGATGTAATCATACTGTAGTGAGCTACCGCTGCGGACTACGAAATCCTAATTAAACAAAATTAATATGACAAATGTTTTGCAGAGGGGCACAGTATTACGAGCATTTCACATAGTAGGCAAGTGTACTGAGTGAAATTATAATTTAATGAAAAAAAAGMCACTTTAAACATGTGAAATTCTTGTATAGGTTTGGTGAATTTTTTCTTCTATTAGCTCGATAACATTCGTTGTTATCTTAACAGAGGACGCCGGTGGTCGTTTAAATATGAATATAAGATAAATCAAAAACATAACTGACCACACACGTGTAGGCTGAAGATGGAAAGTCTTCATGTAACTGTGCTGTACATGAAACCTCACCTCGTCCTCCCTACTTTGATCCATATATATGAAAAACAATTTGAAAAAGAAACTTTACTTAAAATTGATTTATAACTGAATGATAATAATGGACTTGCAGTAGTCTAAGATACATATCTGATTTGTAAGAGCACAAGCAAGAATGTATTCTAGAAAGTCTAATAGACTTGCACAACTAAAATTACTATAAATACCTATAGTTATATTAATATCGTTTAACAGTAGCTAATATTACCTCGTATCAAATGATCACGAAAGTCACCCTCGGATGAGTACCTACTGTACAATATGATCCAAATATCGTAATGATACCTATACTCAACGGCACACAGATTTCAAACCATTCGGTTCCGTCTTGTTGCACCGTGCAAGCGTTCCTGATGTAAATGATGATTTAATAAAGGATGTTACATAACAAGTTACACAGATAATGGTCTTTTATTGTATGGAGTGTGAGAAGAGTTTTAGAAGATCAACCCTATACAGAATGTGCTGCACATAAACGGCAAAGGAATGGTATTTTTTGGATACGTAATATCTTCTGAATTGAAGAAGCTAAGCAAGTGTCATGGACCCAGCAGTCACACATTTCACATGCATACCAAGTAACTGTTGTATCTAATCTCCCAATACCGCAATATAGGCAAATATTCCTAATGTCATCGGATTTTTGTAATAGAAGGGTTCTCAAAATTTTTCGAAAACGGTTTGGATCTTCCATGCCTAAAAGGGATTTTCCATCTACCAAATTAATGGCAAACTGAATAATGTGGACCCCACAGTTATAATTATCGGATTGCTTGTCGTGGTCTAAAACTGCCGAACGCCAACCTTCTGTATTTGAATTAACATTTTCTTTATAGAATTGCATAAATTTGGAGAAATAACGATTGGTTTCAGAAAATGAGCTTCCAGCTGGATTAATGAAATAGAAAGTTTTTTCGGAAATTTTGGCAACTGCTAAACACCAGTGGTTAGAATTTATTAATGTGGGTATAAGGATAACGTCTTTAAAATATTTAGCAGATGGATGTATACGAGGGGGTTGCGAGAAATCGCACTTTGGGTGTCTACGATGGATGCTTTATTCGAAATTAGTAGATCCAAACATATTTCAATTACGTTAAAAAGGGATTACATGACGACAGATATTTACACTTTTTACTACTGGAATATAGATATACTCCTATTAGTAATTAATAACCTTTACCTGCAGTGAAAAAGTCAAAACAAGACTGAGATCCCATATACAAAAAAGAGCAGCGTTTTTTAAATCTTTGCGTAGCAGCAATAATTATAAATTACTCGTTTATTTTTTTTATTCTGTTTCTCTAGAGATCAGTCAAAAAATGTTTTAAAAGTTGGGGAGGTAGATTAAAAAATTGAAATATAACAACGTTTATTCTTCACTCTTAATTTCGTGGTGCTTAAATGTCGCCGATTGATTGCCCTAGGTGCTTGCCTCACGGTTTTCCTGTCATGTACGGCGCATTTTTGTTGAAATCGCACAAAAAGAAACACATTTATCCATCGACTTGTGTGTCATCAGGCAACCACTATAACGGGCCTAAGCATGCCATTACCTTATCGCTCGAGCATGTCTAAGCTCCCAAAAAATATGTATTTAATCAGTTTTGTGAATGCCAGTACCAAATTATTTTAAGCTAACTATTATAAATAAATTAGCGAATTGTGATACATTTTGAGTTGCAAGATAGTTGAGAGATAATAAAAACGTGCAAATGACTGGTATAGTATACAGAATTTTTAGCCAAGTGTGTTCATTCTGTGTGACAATAGAGAAAATTCAAATTCGTTCTAAAGTTAAAAAGTCGATACGACGACTTCTTTTTGTTTGATTAGTAAGAAATGTAAACTTTGTATTGGCAAAAAATAAGTAACCTGATCGTATCTGGCAACCGCATAAGGATACAAATACGAATTGTGATACATTTTGAGTTGCAAACGAGATGTATTACAACCTTCCAGATGACTAATATAGTTACGGAATTTTTAGACAAGTATGCTTATTCGATGTTTCAATACAGAAAATTCAAATTGGTAAATTCGTTGTAAAGTAAAATAATCAAAATGACTATTTTTTTAGGTTTGATTAGCAAAAAATGCAAGCTTTGTATTGGCAAAAAGTATGTAACATGATCGTATCTAGCAACCGCGTAATGATACAAGTACGTTTGTTTAAAAGTATATTTAGGGGCCTGGGCATTGCCGGTTTGCTAGTTATACACGATGCGAATGTTTACTCAGCTGCCCGAGCCTGACCAAAATTTACCTGTTTCTGAACAAGGTTATATGCAGATTGCACCCTTGCGATTTTAATCGGTAGTTGCCTACACCTTACCAAATTTCGTGGATTTTCTAATAAGGATAATTTGTATCTTGATTTGTATTTTGAACGGCTAGTGACAACGCAAGGAATTTAGTGACTTCTATACATGCATTGTATTGTTATACGGCATATTGCATGTTGAATTTACAACTCGTGCTTAATTGTTATAAAATAGTTTGTGCACTGAGCGAGACCGATTCCTAAAGTTGTCACGGCATAGGTCAAATGTAAGAAGCCAATCATAACTGTTTACATCTTTTTGGGAATTTAATCTGAGCTCTATTTTTAATGTTTCCTTATGTGTTAACATAAAAATATTTATCACTTGAATCTCACTGAAACGATGTTTCTTTACCGACACATATTTTTCAGCAACCGTTTATCAGGACGTGTCTTTCATTGCATAAGCAACTTATGAATCTATTTCGTATCAATTATTACATCATACTTCAAGATGAATATGAATCTAATCTTCTAATCTAATTCTTCTTATCTGATGGCTACCTTCAAATTATTTACATTTAAAAGCATGAAAGTGTGTATCGAAAATAACCGTATTTAGACATTGGAGTTTCAATAACTTTTTAAAACGCCATACTTAGTGTAAATGAATTTTTTTTCTACTAAGTCATTCTTCGTGATGTTATGCTCAAGTTTTTTCGATCTACTGTAAAATACAATTTTTATTATTTTTTGCAAACTTCGACGGGTAATCAGAGTCCACCATATATGCAGTATTATGAAAATTGCGTAATTTTCACTATTAGTGATATTGGTTTAACTAGTTTGTTTCCTCTTAGCGTTGTTTACCGTTTTCGAACATATTTTACACAAGCAGATTGATTAATTTTATATTACATTTATTTATACAGTGACAACGAAAAAAGTTTTGGACAAATGAAAGCATCAACAGAGTTCTAGCATTACTCAACATTTAACATTCTTCACATAGAAATATAAGGGAAAAAATTCAGAAACTGCAAAAATTAAATTTATTGTCAAATAAAAAATACAGAAAATTATAGATTTTTAAACAAAATTGTTTTTGTTAAAATATTCCTGATTCTTGAAGATGAATTTAATTCATTTATCTTTTTTGTTTTATAATGAATCTTAACCTTTAAATAAATTCTTAATGCTAGCCTAACAAACTGTATAGCATGATTATCAATTGTATCACTTTCATATATGTGATTAGAAAAATAGTTGAAACATGCTGATGGTAAATGACTTAAAGAGTTATATAGTAGTACTTCCTCTAAATTTTTCAGGTCTTTCCTAAATATATTTTCACATTTATTATAAAATCTAAAAAACTTTTCTGCAGTGGCACAAATCACTGATAATAACTGTGACGGTCTAATTAAATTTTTTAATTCTTTGTGGAGTAAAAGCTTAGAAACTGTCTCTTAATCGCTTGTTTCTAACAGTTGCATACTGTTGCGTAATCAATATGACAACAGCGCATGTAAAAATACGAAAACCGTGACCGAACTGTACCTAACCTCCGAATAGCATCGTAAGAGATTAACACGCAATCGCAAGCTCGAAGTAAAATATCCGCTATTAAAAGTGTATCATCTTACTATAGTTAGCATTAGCCAATTCCTGTAAGGGCAGGGCTGGTGCATTGTTTGTGTATCTGCATCGTTTAAATATAGGCGTAAAATTGGGACAACGAGTCCTCATTCATTGGTCCTTCGGAGCCGCATTAGCAAACTATCAATATCAACCTTTAAATCCCGAAGTMTCGGCGGACAGTGGAACCCAAGAACAGAAGAACAGCAACCTAACCAAAAAGCTTGGCACGTAGCGTGACGAAGTGGCTKATCAGCAAACCGCTCTTGGTAACGCACCCATAAGCCAACGGAAAATAAAGGTCAGTCCTTTCATTCACTATACCAAAATACCTGTAAACAAAATACTTACCTATCAACCTCCTATCTCAGGGTTTTCAGTACAGCTTCATAGATTGAATTGGAAATTCATGGTCGTATTTTGTTTACGCATGCTCGTGCATGTCTTCAATGCAATTCCAATGTGTTCAGTTTCATTGACATACCAAAATCCATAAAAAAAATTAATTAAAAAAAAACAATTATCAACCTAGAGCTTAAATGGCAGACGAAGCCAAGAAGCAGTTAATTGCCCGCAGAGGCGGAATTAAACAAGCACTTACAAGGTTCGATACATTTTTGTCAAAAATCTCTCATAACGCAGATGACAACTCTATTGAATTAAGTACACGTCTGGACTCAATAACTCCTTTGCTTTCTGATTATGATTCAATACAGTCACAGATTGAAGAATTAGAAGAGGAATAGAAAACTAAGCATGAAGTTGACCGTGAAATATTTGAATCAAATTACTTCAAAGCTGTCGCATCAGCTAAAACAATCCTGCAAAGTCCTAAAATTGTAACACCTATTACGACCAACACAACCACTCAATCAGTAACTTCTATTCCAAATGACTATCAAAACAACTCTAGCAAACTGAATGTTACATTACCTGCAATTTGCCTACCAGAGTTCACTGGCAGTTACGAAAAATGGACTCGGTTCCAACAACTCTTTAAATCCCTCATTAACGACAATCAGTCCTTAACTAACGTTCAGCGTTTCTTTTATTTGCAAAGTTCGCTGAAGGGCGAAGCAGCCCAGATAATTTCCTCATTAAGTGCAACAGATGATAATTACAAAATTGCATGGGACTTATTAAATGAGAGATATCAAAACAAAAAAGCCATTATAAATTCTCATCTAAAATCAATTTTTGACCTACCTAATGTTCCAAAAGAATCTCACGCATGCTTAAGAAAATTCTTAGATAGTTTTCAAATTCATTTTAGATCTTTAAAAAATTTAGGAGAAAGCGTTGATCAATGGAATACTATTTTAGTCTACTTATTAAATACAAAACTTGACTCGACCTTCCGAAAGGAGTGGGAAATCTATACTAAAACAAATKACGCTCCAAAAATTGATGACTTCACTAAATTTTTGAGTCAACGTTGTCAATTATTAGAATCTATAGACACAAAGATTAACACTCCTGGTCTAAACCAAATTACCCAAAGAAAGTTTAATGATAACAATCGAAATTGGCCAGTGTATAAACATAATTATGTACATGTGTCGTCAAATAACCTGTGTCCTTTATGTAATGAACCTCATTTTATATATTCCTGCAAACGGTTTACAGAAATCCCTGTAAATAAGAGGCTTTTCGAAGCAAAACGATTTAATCTATGCACAAATTACCTTAGAAATGGGCATGCTAACAGTGAATGCAAATCTCTGCACAGTTGCCGTACCTGTAGAAGCGACATCATTCGCTATTGCATATTGATCAAGATCACAACCCCAATAAAGGTAACGGAGCAAGTAAAATAAATACCACCTGTTTCCGCGATCTCAATAAAGGAAATCAACCCAACTGTAAGCCACCAGAACACAATTCAAATCGTCAACAGACTGACAGTACATCTGAAGCCTCCTCAGATGTGATACCTCGCATTCAACAACAAGCATCAAATAATTTTTTGCTCTCATTCCACGATTTCACAGTTGAATCATCAGAGATTCATCTTGCTCTCAACAGCAATGTTTGACGTATTTGATAAAAATGGACAAATAATAAAATGCAGAGCTCTACTTGACAGTGGATCTCAATCTAACTTCGTCACCAAATCCTTCTTTATGAAACTTAATCTAGAACCATTTAATATAAACATCCCTACTTCAGGTATTAGTCAAAACCTGGTAAATATTACAAAGAAGGCTACAATAAAATTTAAATCACCCCATGGTAACTATTCCTCTCAACTACAATTTCTTATCATTAATCAGATAACTGGCGTGACTCCTCAGCGCACTATCAGCGAAGCCGAATTAAAAATCCCCACTGGCATAAGTTTAGCTGAGCCAAATTTTAATATACCTTCCAATATTGATATGCTGCTAGGAGCAGAAGTATTTTTCGAATTTTTAGGTACCAACAAAATAAATCTAGGACGTCAAGCACAMATTCTACATGAAACCAAGTTAGGTTGGGTAATTTCAGGACCCATACTTACCCCAGATATTGAACCTCCTGCATGTTTTCTCGCGATAAATTCCCTCGAATCTGAACTCCAAAGGTTTTGGCAAGTTGAAGAAGGTTACTCTGACACTAAAGTACTTACCAAAGAGGAACTTGAGTGCGAATCCCATTTCAGCCTAACAGTTAAACGTTATCATGGTCGTTTTGTGGTAACCTTGCCACTCAAACCTAATTATACTGAGCTTGGTGATTCATTAGACCTAGCCATGAAGCGATTTTACACAATTGAACGTAAACTATCMAAAAATCCTGAATTAAAGACTCAATATACAAACTTTATGCTTGAATACCAAAATCTGGGACATATGACTAAGGTTGGTCCCAAATTGCATACTGAATATCCTACTTATTACATTCCACACCATTCTGTAGAAAAACGGGATAGTATAACCACGAAATTACGTGTCGTCTTCGACGCTTCAACAAAAACTACTTCAAACATTTCTCTCAATGATGTTCTCAATATTGGTCCCACAATTCAAAACGATCTTTTCTCTACTATTATTCGATTTAGAAAGCACAACTTGGTACTTACTAGCGATATAGCCAAAATGTATCGACAGATTAACATTATTGAATCCCAGCGTAGTCTCCATTATTTGGCGAGACGCACCAGATGCTGAACTTTCTCATTTTCAATTAAACACCGTTACTTACGGAACTGCCTCGGCTTCATTTCTCTCAACCCACTGCTTAAAACAACTAGCCTTAGAAAATATAGGACAATTCCCTAAACAGTCAAATGCAATCCTAAATGATTTTTATGTTGACGATCTCCTAACTGGAGCAGAATCTGCCTCGGAATTAATTGCTATTAAAAACAACTTAGTCGTTATCCTAAATAGCGCAGGATTTCCACTGAGAAAATTCAAGCTCGAAGATCCAGAWATCTTAACTGACATCATCACCCATAATGAATCCACCATAAAACATTTAGTCACAGAAACTCGCGGTGCCAAAACTCTTGGGATATCTTGGAACTCATCTTCAGACAATTTTGAATATCATTCTAAAGTTAAACCTCTCAACAGCCCCATAACAAAACGTGCAGTATTATCTACTATATCACAAATCTTCGACCCTCTAGGTCTGGTCGGCCCTATTGTAATTCAAGGTAAAATACTTATGCAGAAATTATGGCTAGATACCGTTTCATGGGATGATCCTATACCACCGCATCTATACCATATTTGGATGGACTTTGTCAAACAAATAACAAATGCACGAACCTTGCATATTCCTCGACATGTGCTACTAAAAAACCCGACTAACATACATCTACATGGTGTAGCTCGTGTAGCTCCTTTAAAGGCCTTGAGCTTACCGAGACTTGAACTCTCAGGTGCCTTACTTTTAGTGAAACTCACGAAAAAGGTAATCAGCTGTCTTCAATTAGATATCAACTCCATATTTTATTGGTCAGACTCCACGATAGTTCTGTCCTGGATCTCAGCACAACCCCGTAACTGGAAAACCTTTGTATGCAATCGAGTCTCTGAAATTCAATCACTCAGTAATATTAATGATTGGTACCATATTATGTCCTCAAATAACCCGGCGGACACAATATCCCGGGGTACTAGTCCAAATGACTTAGAATGCTCCTCTATGTGGTGGTATGGTCCTTCGTATCTGAAGCAACCACAAGAGTCATGGCCTCAAAACTCCCATATATTCTCGAGTTTCTTCAGATTCTCCTGAATTAAATTCCAAGGCTC